>JAWQFJ010008290.1:12500-22500 GCA_034096865.1 Theodoxus fluviatilis | reverse complement strand
ACACCTGTTGGTAGTCATCTTCTGTCCTCGTCGTCGTTGTCCTCTCGATTTGTTTGTTTTCGTCACTGCTGGTTTGTACCAGTCACGTGTTTCTCTATTTCCTCGTTTAACGTTTGTTCTTTTCTTTGTTTTTCTGGATTTCCATTTTTAACATCCTGATGGTCGGATTCAGGTTGACTCAGTCACAATACAACCATCACAGTTATCAAACACATCACTGTAATCAACGTCCGTAAATGCGTCTACCTCAACATCCGTATAGTCACAATCATCGTTCTATTCCTGGAAGAAGTGAGAGCAGTCGTATTAATCATCATGAATATTGCATGGTAATATTACCGTCAGTTTTGCCATTGAAGAGAACCTTGTCTGTTTACAAAGTCCAGAAGGAAAAGTGACTGGACATTTGGGTGAAACAGACAGACACACAGACAGTCGCACAGACAGTCGCACGGACAGACAGACACACATACACACAGACACACACACAGACAGACACACACACAGAACGACACACACACAAACAGACACACGCACAGACAGACACACACACAGACAGACACACACAGACAGACACACAAACACACACACACAGACAGACACACACACAGACAGACACACAAACACACACACACGCACACACACACACACACGCACACACACACACACACACACACACACACAGACCGACAGACAGACAGACAGACAGACACACACACACACACACAGACTGACCGACACACACACACACACAGACTGACACACACACACACACACACACACACACACACACACATAGACAAACAGATAGATAAACAGATACAAATACACAGACAGACAGACATTCAGACAGATAGACAAACTCACACACACACACACACACAAACACACACACACACACACACACGCGCGCGCGCGCGCACACACACACACACACGCACGCACACACACGAAAAGCAAACAGGTAGATAGCCAGATAAGCACACACATGCACGCACGCAGGCGCGCGCGTGCAGACACACACGCACGGACGCACGCACGGACGCACACACGCGCACGCACGCACGCACGCACGCACACACACACACACGGTGTTAAAGACAGACAGCGACAGAGACTTTCAGTACCGTAAACCCAGCACAGCACCAACACCTCCATCAAGGCCAATAGCATCAATGACACGGCACTGACGTAGTTGTCCACCAGCTCCAGCACGTGGACGCCACCCTGGATCAAGGACAATGGAAGGTCAAGGTCAAAGGATGGGCATAGCGACTGATGACCATTGTCGCTGAGAGAAGTTGCGATGAGTGAGGGGAAGGTAGATGACGAAGGGGTTGAGTAGAAGGGGTGGGGAAGTAGGGGGGTACCTGCGTGACGAAGATGAGTCCAAATGCCAGGCCTGCCATGCACACCACGGCTGTAGTCAGCAGGGGACGCCTGCCCAAAGACCTGGGGAAGGCGTCTACCAAGGCCCCTACCAGCGTCTGCACATGCACCAGCTGCAATGCAAGGTCAGGGTTAATAGTATGCATGCATGTAATTTGTTTCATTTTTCTATCTTCAAAACTGCACTCTCTGAACTGGTGTCAGTCAATACTTATGCACGACTCTATTTTCTAAAAGGAGCCTTGAGGTTACTTGTCCATGTCAAGCTGAGATGCAAATCAAGCTGAACTGTCCACACTGACAACAGAAGAGATGCACACTGATGGAGTCATTTGTGCGGGCCACTGAAGGGCTTGCAATTCCCAGATGGGATTGCTCAGCCACAGAAGACTTACGAACCCCCTCGAGTGTGCTGTTCCTCTGTCCTTTGGGACTGCAAGAAGCTTGTGATGTAGGCTCTGTGGCCGAGTGGTCAACGCGTTTGACGTGCAGTCGCTTACGGCTAGTGGGTGTGGGGTTCGAAGCTGCGCGAATCTCGGAGTTGCTTCCTTGAATACAATGCTGAACCCGCAATATTTCTCCCCACCCAGGAGTAAAACGGGTATCTTTGAGAGCTGAGTTGAATAAAATTACAAAAATAGAAACTGGCGTGTCCATCCGCTATATGTTCCTTCTGGAGTTGAGGACATGTCGGAGTTATAATAAGAGTAGCCCAGTGACCAGGGGGTAAAAATTTGCGGTTTGAGCACCCGTCAATGGGTTAATAGTCGCAAGACAAAAATGACACCTTTACAGTATGATGATTATGACTGATGAAACAGTGAGCGGTTTTCACGGTGCATCTCAGGGTAATGAACTCCTTGTAAGTCGATCAAAAAGACACTTGTGTTTTAGAAATGAAACCGTAAGCAAAAATCATGAAGGGTGACCTACTGGGCCCGTATTCACAACGGCGATTTATCTTTTTAACACTCGATTTATCCCCTAGCCCCGCGTTATCTTGATCGGTTAGATAAGGTACGCTCGTCAGAGGATCCTAGGTTGCGCTATGCTATATATACTGGTTTCCAGCCAAGGGAGAGCGGAACAGGCAGTTGGAATCGTCTGAGTTTAGAGATAAATCGGAGTTAAAATAAATCGCCGATAAATCGCCGTTGTGAATACGGGCCCTGCAGTCGTTAAAACACATCCCCTATCTATAACATCCGGTCGTGATCATACCGCGCCTACGTAAAGTAAGGAAGATGGAAGCTGGGGTTGGACCGTGTAGAATGACAAGGGGGACTTGGATCCAACTGCTGTACTGATACACAAGCTTTCGGAGCTCAGTGCTCCTTCCTCAGGTGTACGTAAAGTAAGGTTATCTTTAGCAATGGGCAAAGCGTCACTGTCTTCCATTTCCTCCTCGCCAGGGGGACACAATTGTCACATGCACCGTTTCTACGTCCGCTCTATGACAACATAGTAGTCCATTTCCCATCTTTGCAGTAGAACTTGCAAAACGTTCACTTACGCAAGCCCCTGAGGGTTAGGGGTAAGAATAGACCCACGTTGTCTTCACACGCTGTTTATTAAATGTGTAAAAACCAGATAAATGAAGCCTTGACTCCCTCATTCTCTAATAAGCTCTAATAATTGACATTCATTGATTTAAGATAATTTACAAAGGCTGGTGGGTCATAAAACTTCATCCATTCATCCGTTCGTTATTCGTTCATTTGTTCATTCATTCATTTCCAGTTCGGAGCGACTGCACATGTACTCCCTCACTTCCTGTCAGATTTCCGTGCATGCGCAGAAAGTACCAAATGTCTCGATTAAAAAAGCACGAGACAAGGCATAGACGCTGTCGGCCTACCTGGGAGTCCAGGCCGACGACAAGCAGCATGAGGAAGAAGAGAACGGACCACACCTGTGATCCCGGCATGCTTGCAATGGCGTCTGGGTAGGCTTTGAATGCGAGGCCTGGTCCTGCATCCAGCAACGTAATAGAGGTCAAAGATACGTGGGACAGAATCAGGCAGGTGTGTGTGAGTGTGTGTGTGTGAGTGTGTGTGTGCGTGAGTGTGTGTGTGTGCATGTGTGTGTGTGCGTGTGTGTGCGTGTGTGTGTGTGTGTGTGTGTGTGTGTGTGTGTGTGTGTGTGTGTACGTGCGCACTTGTGTTTGTGGGGGTGGGGTCGGGAGTGGGGTGTACGTGAGTGGGTGCCAAGCAATTTGTGTGTGCGCCCTCAAAATCAGGCCCCTGTACTTTCGATGTGTCTCAGCGAGAGCTTCTAATTGAGGCTCAGTTCCACGACGAAGCACGTGAGATACTGGCTCGATGGGCTTTCTATACCTAGATGGTTGCGCCCTATTTCTATTAGGCACATCCATGCAAACATTAAATGAGACATGGGAAATGTAAACATTCGATTCACGCGCTGCTAATCTATGTCATGCATGACTAGAGACACAGAAGACAGAGACACTGAAAGAAAGACATAGACATACACACACATTCACACACACACACACACACACAGAGAAACTGACCCTGGTCCACGACATGGTCTACGGTGGAGCCCATCTGGTTGGCCATGTAGCCCAGGAAGACGAAGATGACGAAGCCAGAGAACCATGACGTCAGGGAGTCGATGACGGGCAGTACCATGGCATCCCTGCCAACATAAATGGAAACCCCTGTTTGTGAGTCTCAGTCGAGTCCTCGCACCGTTTTCGTAAAGATATACGATGCAATGCATGCATTTGCTAAAGGGTAGCTTGACGAGTTTAAGCTGTTCATAACAACTTTGACGAATGAATGAGTAAAGAAGATTTTGTGCGTGAAGTACAACACAAAGTTGATCATTCAGAGATATTTCTTTTCCTCAGGGGATGTATTCCTTTCGTTGTTTGTGTGGAAATAGTATCGTAGTAAACTTAAAAATTTGTTCTCGCTCTCTACGACATTATTGTCGTCCTTTCCTATTGACCGGTTTTGTTACTGCTGTTCCTGCTGCTGTTAACTTGAAACGTAGTTGTTCTTGTTGTTGTTGTTGTTGTAATCTCTGTTGTTTACCTGAAAACGTTGTTGTGGAACCTGTTGTAGGAGGCCAGGGTGGAGATGCCGCCCCATGCAATACCTTCAGAGAAGAAGACCTGGGATGCGGCTGTCCGCCACACCTGTCATAGCAGAGATGACACGCATAAGTCATAGACTGGCGCACATATATCACATTCCATTGTTTTTCTCTCTGTGTAAGTCTCTATATCCAGGGGCGGACGAGGGAGGGGGGGGGGGGGTCCGGGGTTTCCGGAACCCCCCCCCCAACAGAAAAAAATAAATAGATATATATATACTTTTTTCTTTCTTTCTTCAGTAACAAAATCTGCTGCCTGAAAGTGGTAATGATCATGATTATAATGCGCCAGAATGGACCATTTTGCAGTTACAACCCCCCCCCCCCCCCCCCGCTCTCTCTCTCTCTCTCTCTCTCTCTCTCACTTTGGCAAAACTCCCCACTCGAGCTTGCCTTTTCATTTCTACGCATTCTGCCAATCTTGCACGTTGTGTTTAGCAACACAGGAGTCCTTCAGTAGTCTGACAACAGCTGAAAATACTTGCACGAGACAAATGCCAGCTATGAAAATCTTCGCATTAATTTTTTGCTTGGTTTTGCTGTGTTGGCGGCCCAAACCCGAGCATAGGCGAGAGGTTTTGCGGTGTTTGCTTTGACCTAAGGGAGGGTAACTCCTGCCGCTGCCGCGTGTGGCTGTGTGGTCAAGGGGGAGACCACTGTGTCCCGTAATTGTGCGATTTTGGAAACTCTCACGTGGGGTATAAAGTTAGTTACAAATTGGCGCATTATAATCATGATCATTACCACTTTCAGGCAGCAGATTTTGTTACTGAAGAAAGAAAGAAAAAAGTATATATATATCTATTTATTTTTTTGCTGTTGGGGGGGGGGTTCCGGAAACCCCGGACCCCCCCCCCCCCTCCCTCGTCCGCCCCTGGATATAGAGACTTACACAGAGAGAAAAACAATGGAATGTGATATATGTGCGCCAGTCTATGACTTATGCGTGTCATCTCTGCTATGACAGGTGTGGCGGACAGCCGCATCCCAGGTCTTCTTCTCTGAAGGTATTGCATGGGGCGGCATCTCCACCCTGGCCTCCTACAACAGGTTCCACAACAACGTTTTCAGGTAAACAACAGAGATTACAACAACAACAACAACAAGAACAACTACGTTTCAAGTTAACAGCAGCAGGAACAGCAGTAACAAAACCGGTCAATAGGAAAGGACGACAATAATGTCGTAGAGAGCGAGAACAAATTTTTAAGTTTACTACGATACTATTTCCACACAAACAACGAAAGGAATACATCCCCTGAGGAAAAGAAATATCTCTGAATGATCAACTTTGTGTTGTACTTCACGCACAAAATCTTCTTTACTCATTCATTCGTCAAAGTTGTTATGAACAGCTTAAACTCGTCAAGCTACCCTTTAGCAAATGCATGCATTGCATCGTATATCTTTACGAAAACGGTGCGAGGACTCGACTGAGACTCACAAACAGGGGTTTCCATTTCCGTTGGCAGGGATGCCATGGTACTGCCCGTCATCGACTCCCTGACGTCATGGTTCTCTGGCTTCGTCATCTTCGTCTTCCTGGGCTACATGGCCAACCAGATGGGCTCCACCGTAGACCATGTCGTGGACCAGGGTCAGTTTCTCTGTGTGTGTGTGTGTGTGTGTGAATGTGTGTGTATGTCTATGTCTTTCTTTCAGTGTCTCTGTCTTCTGTGTCTCTAGTCATGCATGACATAGATTAGCAGCGCGTGAATCGAATGTTTACATTTCCCATGTCTCATTTAATGTTTGCATGGATGTGCCTAATAGAAATAGGGCGCAACCATCTAGGTATAGAAAGCCCATCGAGCCAGTATCTCACGTGCTTCGTCGTTGAACTGAGCTTCAATTAGAAGCTCTCGCTGAGACACATCGAAAGTACAGGGGCCTGATTTTGAGGGCGCACACACAAATTGCTTGGCACCCACTCACGTACACCCCACTCCCGACCCCACCCCCACAAACACAAGTGCGCACGTACACACACACACACACACACACACACACACACACACACACACACGCACACACACGCACACACACACATGCACACACACACACTCACGCACACACACACTCACACACACACACTCACACACACCTGCCTGATTCTGTCCCACGTATCTTTGACCTCTATTACGTTGCTGGATGCAGGACCAGGCCTCGCATTCAAAGCCTACCCAGACGCCATTGCAAGCATGCCGGGATCACAGGTGTGGTCCGTTCTCTTCTTCCTCATGCTGCTTGTCGTCGGCCTGGACTCCCAGGTAGGCCGACAGCGTCTATGCCTTGTCTCGTGCTTTTTTAATCGAGACATTTGGTACTTTCTGCGCATGCACGGAAATCTGACAGGAAGTGAGGGAGTACATGTGCAGTCGCTCCGAACTGGAAATGAATGAATGAACAAATGAACGAATAACGAACGGATGAATGGATGAAGTTTTATGACCCACCAGCCTTTGTAAATTATCTTAAATCAATGAATGTCAATTATTAGAGCTTATTAGAGAATGAGGGAGTCAAGGCTTCATTTCTCTGGTTTTTACACATTTAATAAACAGCGTGTGAAGACAACGTGGGTCTATTCTTACCCCTAACCCTCAGGGGCTTGCGTAAGTGAACGTTTTGCAAGTTCTACTGCAAAGATGGGAAATGGACTACTATGTTGTCATAGAGCGGACGTAGAAACGGTGCATGTGACAATTGTGTCCCCCTGGCGAGGAGGAAATGGAAGACAGTGACGCTTTGCCCATTGCTAAAGATAACCTTACTTTACGTACACCTGAGGAAGGAGCACTGAGCTCCGAAAGCTTGTGTATCAGTACAGCAGTTGGATCCAAGTCCCCCTTGTCATTCTACACGGTCCAACCCCAGCTTCCATCTTCCTTACTTTACGTAGGCGCGGTATGATCACGACCGGATGTTATAGATAGGGGATGTGTTTTAACGACTGCAGGGCCCGTATTCACAACGGCGATTTATCGGCGATTTATTTTAACTCCGATTTATCTCTAAACTCAGACGATTCCAACTGCCTGTTCCGCTCTCCCTTGGCTGGAAACCAGTATATATAGCATAGCGCAACCTAGGATCCTCTGACGAGCGTACCTTATCTAACCGATCAAGATAACGCGGGGCTAGGGGATAAATCGAGTGTTAAAAAGATAAATCGCCGTTGTGAATACGGGCCCAGTAGGTCACCCTTCATGATTTTTGCTTACGGTTTCATTTCTAAAACACAAGTGTCTTTTTGATCGACTTACAAGGAGTTCATTACCCTGAGATGCACCGTGAAAACCGCTCACTGTTTCATCAGTCATAATCATCATACTGTAAAGGTGTCATTTTTGTCTTGCGACTATTAACCCATTGACGGGTGCTCAAACCGCAAATTTTTACCCCCTGGTCACTGGGCTACTCTTATTATAACTCCGACATGTCCTCAACTCCAGAAGGAACATATAGCGGATGGACACGCCAGTTTCTATTTTTGTAATTTTATTCAACTCAGCTCTCAAAGATACCCGTTTTACTCCTGGGTGGGGAGAAATATTGCGGGTTCAGCATTGTATTCAAGGAAGCAACTCCGAGATTCGCGCAGCTTCGAACCCCACACCCACTAGCCGTAAGCGACTGCACGTCAAACGCGTTGACCACTCGGCCACAGAGCCTACATCACAAGCTTCTTGCAGTCCCAAAGGACAGAGGAACAGCACACTCGAGGGGGTTCGTAAGTCTTCTGTGGCTGAGCAATCCCATCTGGGAATGGCAAGCCCTTCTGTGGCCCGCACAAATGACTCCATCAGTGTGCATCTCTTCTGTTGTCAGTGTGGACAGTTCAGCTTGATTTGCATCTCAGCTTGACATGGACAAGTAACCTCAAGGCTCCTTTTAGAAAATAGAGTCGTGCATAAGTATTGACTGACACCAGTTCAGAGAGTGCAGTTTTGAAGATAGAAAAATGAAACAAATTACATGCATGCATACTATTAACCCTGACCTTGCATTGCAGCTGGTGCATGTGCAGACGCTGGTAGGGGCCTTGGTAGACGCCTTCCCCAGGTCTTTGGGCAGGCGTCCCCTGCTGACTACAGCCGTGGTGTGCATGGCAGGCCTGGCATTTGGACTCATCTTCGTCACGCAGGTACCCCCCTACTTCCCCACCCCTTCTACTCAACCCCTTCGTCATCTACCTTCCCCTCACTCATCGCAACTTCTCTCAGCGACAATGGTCATCAGTCGCTATGCCCATCCTTTGACCTTGACCTTCCATTGTCCTTGATCCAGGGTGGCGTCCACGTGCTGGAGCTGGTGGACAACTACGTCAGTGCCGTGTCATTGATGCTATTGGCCTTGATGGAGGTGTTGGTGCTGTGCTGGGTTTACGGTACTGAAAGTCTCTGTCGCTGTCTGTCTTTAACACCGTGTGTGTGTGTGTGCGTGCGTGCGTGCGTGCGTGCGCGTGTGTGCGTCCGTGCGTGCGTCCGTGCGTGTGTGTCTGCACGCGCGCGCCTGCGTGCGTGCATGTGTGTGCTTATCTGGCTATCTACCTGTTTGCTTTTCGTGTGTGTGCGTGCGTGTGTGTGTGTGTGTGCGCGCGCGCGCGCGTGTGTGTGTGTGTGTGTGTGTTTGTGTGTGTGTGTGTGTGTGAGTTTGTCTATCTGTCTGAATGTCTGTCTGTCTGTGTATTTGTATCTGTTTATCTATCTGTTTGTCTATGTGTGTGTGTGTGTGTGTGTGTGTGTGTGTGTGTGTCAGTCTGTGTGTGTGTGTGTGTCGGTCAGTCTGTGTGTGTGTGTGTGTGTCTGTCTGTCTGTCTGTCTGTCGGTCTGTGTGTGTGTGTGTGTGTGTGTGTGTGTGCGTGTGTGTGTGTGTGTGCGTGTGTGTGTGTTTGTGTGTCTGTCTGTGTGTGTGTCTGTCTGTGTGTGTGTGTTTGTGTGTCTGTCTGTGTGTGTCTGTCTGTGTGTGTGTCTGTCTGTGCGTGTGTCTGTTTGTGTGTGTGTCGTTCTGTGTGTGTGTCTGTCTGTGTGTGTGTCTGTGTGTATGTGTGTCTGTCTGTCCGTGCGACTGTCTGTGCGACTGTCTGTGTGTCTGTCTGTTTCACCCAAATGTCCAGTCACTTTTCCTTCTGGACTTTGTAAACAGACAAGGTTCTCTTCAATGGCAAAACTGACGGTAATATTACCATGCAATATTCATGATGATTAATACGACTGCTCTCACTTCTTCCAGGAATAGAACGATGATTGTGACTATACGGATGTTGAGGTAGACGCATTTACGGACGTTGATTACAGTGATGTGTTTGATAACTGTGATGGTTGTATTGTGACTGAGTCAACCTGAATCCGACCATCAGGATGTTAAAAATGGAAATCCAGAAAAACAAAGAAAAGAACAAACGTTAAACGAGGAAATAGAGAAACACGTGACTGGTACAAACCAGCAGTGACGAAAACAAACAAATCGAGAGGACAACGACGACGAG
>JAWQFJ010008290.1:0-7500 GCA_034096865.1 Theodoxus fluviatilis | reverse complement strand
GAAAAAGAAATACGTACACATTGTACTTTCACATACATGAGCACGCACGCATACTCACGCTCGCGCACGCACACTTACCCACACACGCACACACACACAGGCACACACACACACACACACGCTCGCGCGCGCTCGCGCGCACACACACACACACACACACTAACTCACTCACATACCTATTGACACTGACACACATGTAATTTTATTGAAAGAAACACTCACACAATCCCACAAACACGCACACACACATACACATGCAAGCACGCACGCACGCATGCACGTGCGCACACACACACACGCACACACGCACATACACACACACACACACACAAACGCACACGCACAAACATACACACACGCACACACATATACACACACACTCAGGGTATACACACACATACACACGTACGCGCACACACACAAACACACACACAAACACACGCACAAATACACACACATACACACACGCAGACCCCATTGCTTTCTGTACAGACCGGTTGGTTTTTACTCAGACTGTTGTGGTTGTGGTGACGGTGGTGGTGGTGGAGGTGGTGGTGGTGATGGTGGTGGTGGTGGTGGTGGTGGTGGTGTCGTGGTCGTCGTTTTCGTCGGCGGCGGCGGAGGTGGCGGTGGCGGTGGTGGTGGTGGTGGTGGTGGTGGTGGTGGTGGCGAGATGGTGAGAATGGACAAAGCATTTGGAAGACGCAACCTAAAACCAGTACCTGTAGTCATGCTTTCGCGCTTGACGTCCACAGAAACTGGGTTGCGCCCTGCAACCCTCGGCCAAGTGGAGGCCTGCGCTCTTCGAGGATGGTGAGGATGACGTCAAGAAAAATGGCGACCCCGAGATGAAAGAGGCGGAAATGGCTTTCTTGTAACGTCACTGCAGGGACCGCGCTGAGGCACGCCGGGAATAGCAAAGGCAACAACTCAGCGTTGGCACTGAATTGCAGACGATTTGGAAAGGTCGACTGGCTTCGTATTGTGAAATCTGCATGCTCTCATGTCTTAACCTTGGGTTACCTTTGACTTGCAAGTCAGTCTTTCCTTGGTCCATGATACGCACGTAGAGGACATTTTGCTCCACTGGGTCTGTTGTTATGTGTGCCATTTCCCCCCAATCCGTTAGCTATTGAGAATTGTGAAGAAAAACGTTTTCAGTAGGGTTTATACTTGGCAATATTTAAAATCTGGACCGTGACGCTTTGCAATTTATTCCTGACTCTTTCGCTACTGAAATGGTAACTCTTCGATTTGATAGTTATTCATGCTTCTATAATTTTTCGTTTTTCACAACTTTTTTCCATCCATTATTTGCAGCCAATGCATCGTGACTAATATGGGCTGAAATGGCCATCCTCATACACCTCATAGTCACAGCATTGTGATGTTTCAGTCGTACATCTGTGCAGTGTGAAGCATTATTCATAGCTTAGTGGAGAAAGTCAATCACGAATTGTAAATACATTATGATGATCATGTATTGCATTCAGGATAGACCTATACTTGTTGGATGCGGGGCCAGATCATTTATTTTTTGAGGGGGAAGGGGTGGGGGGGTGGGAGAGGAGCTTCTCGACTGCAATTTTGAAGGAAAGCAAGCCGGAAAACCTTGGAGTCAACAGCCCCCAGCAGAGGTCTGGGAAAAACTCCTTTTGGGTCCTGGGGAGGCAGCCCCGAAATGTCCAGGGTTTGAGAATCTAAATGCCATGTTTGAATTGAATTCAAATATTTCTTTGTCTCTGTGTGTGTGTCTGTGTGTGTGTGTGTGTGTGTGTGTGTGTGTGTGTGTGTGTGTGTGTCTGTCTGTCTGTCTGTCTGTCTGTCCGTGTGTCTGTGTGTCTGTCTGTCTGTCTGTCTGTGTGTCTGTCTGTGTGACTGTCTGTCAGTCTGTGTGTCTGTGTGTGTGTGTGCGTGTACAGATCAGCAGTACTTGCAGTGCCTATTTTCTTGAACTACGCCGCATTGCATCCATTCGCCAATATCTTTCTGACACTGCGTGTGTTAGACTGGTCACTGCTAGGGTCACTTCAAGGCTGGATTATTGTAATTCAGTTTTGGTGGGTCTTCCAGCAGAACAATTGAACCGTCTGCAGCGCGTTCAAAACAGCGCAGCACGTCTCGTGCTGAGGAAGGGAAAACGCGATCATGTGACACCCATGCTTAGGCATCTACACTGGCTTCCCGTGAAATTCCGCTGCCAGTACAAAATTGCTGTTTTGGCCTACCGTCATTTTGATTGTACTCTTCCTGTGTATCTTTCGGCATCCCTTCGCACATATCAACCATCCCGTTCTCTCCGTTCAGCAAATGAAAAGCTTCTCAAAATTCCTAAACGTAGTACAACATCTTTTGGTGAGCGTAGTTTTAGTTTCAATGCCCCCTCTGGAACTCGCTGCCGGCTGGCCTGCGTGACGCACCCACTTTACCTATTTTTAAGTCGCAACTGAAGACTCACATGTTTCGACTGGCTTTTGTTTGATTGTATGTTTTTCTTCTCATGATCATGTATGTTGTTGTATCCATTCTCAGGTCTGTAAGTTGTATTATGTTTTGTATTATGTTGGTAAGCTTGTTGATGAATGTCTGCGTGTGAATGTGGTTATGTCAGCGCATTGAGTTGTACAGACGTGCGCTATACAAATACTATTAATTATTATTATTATTATTCTGTCTGTCTGTCTGTGTGTCTGTGTGTCTGTCTGTCTGTCTGCCTGCCTGTCTGTCTGTCTGTCTGTCTGTGTGTCTGTCTGTGTGTCTGTCTGTGTGTCTGTCTGTCTGTCTGTCTTCTCTGTCTGTCTGTCTGTCTGAGTGTCTGTCTTTCTCTCTGTGCGTGTGTGTGTGTGTGTGTGTGTGTGTGTGTGTGTGTCTGTGTGTGTGTGTGTGTGTGTGTGTGAGTGTGCATGCATATGTGTGTGTGAGTATGCATGTGTGTGTTTGCATGTGTGTGTGTGTGTGTGTGTGAGTATGCATGTGTGTGTTTGCGTGTGTGTGTGTGTGTGTGTGTGTGAGTATGCATGTGTGTGTTTGCGTGTGTGTGTGTGTGTTTGTGTGTGTGTGTTTGTGTGTGTGTGAGTGCGCGCGCTAGGGTATCTCTAACTCCCCCTTTTTGTGCGGCCATGGGAAGGTAATGTTAGCGATGTATTGAAATCTGCTGATTGAATTTGATCAGGACTATGGAATCATTATTGATGCTTCACCGATTTAATTTTGTGTTCTTAGTCGTATACATACGTTTTTCTCATCTTCAATGGTACATTAAGCGCAATAACAACCCAAATAAGTTGTTGTTATGGTAAGATGGCAAACAACAAGAACAAGAACAAGAACAAGAACAAGAACAAGAGACTAGGTGGTGGGCGTCAGCTTGTTTTTAAAGAGTTCAGTTTGAATGTACACAAAATTGTATCTCTCGTTGAAAGCGGACAAACCCACTGTTTTAAATACATGAATAGGGGAATTCCCGAGTGCTCATTGGGCAGAGAAGATAGAAGAACACCCAGTTCGTTTTTCACCGTCGATTTTTTTGTGTGGGTTGTTTTATTAACGATTTGGAAAAAAGTTTAGGTGCGGCATAAAAATTAGGGTCGTTCGACTTACCGTAACCACATCTTTTGTTATTGTTGTTATTGCATTCATGTTCAGTTGGAACTGATCGAATTACTCGAACGATATAAACGCCAGAGAAAAATACAAACCAATTCATTGTCGCTAATCTGTACCAATAAGTCACTTGGGTTTACTTAAGAGAACAAGACATTAAATGTTCAAAATACAAGATACAAGATACTTTATTGTCCTCATTGTACAAGGAAATTTGTTTTGTCGGTGGCAAAACATAATACATACATACAAAAAAAGAAACGTACAAGAAGTTCAATACTAATTAACTCAATCACAGCGCTCAAGTTATGGAGTCCACACACTAATCATAGGCCATAAAATAATATAGCATGCAATTGTATCATAATTTATTACTCTAAAAAATGTAGTAACATCATGTTACTTCATCACAAATCTAACCATTGTTAATATACATACTGAACACGCGCATCAGATATAGTAAACAGAAAGACACAATAAAATAGGACACATTTAGCGCTACATCATAGGCAATTCAATTTAGTAGAGAAACATTCTACATCGCAACAAGTAATCACAGAAGGAACAAAAAGACACAAGCATGCACATCAAACAACCATCGTCACGCAATCACACATACCCGATCTTCAATCATAACGCATGTACAAGCCCCCCCCCCCCCCCCCCTCATGTTCTTCATCCTGCATCACAACACAATCACAGGAAAGATCAACAAGAGACAGGCATGCACATCAACAACCACACTCACACAGCATACATACACGATCATCAACGCATATCGCATGCACTCCACCCCCCACCCCCACCCCCACCCCTCCCCCCACACACACTCACATGTTCATCCTTGTTGGCACAGACATAGTTCACACCGTCCATAGTCCTTCCTGTCACAGTTCACAGCACTACAAGTCTTCAGTCCCAGTTCACATTACTCCAATCCTCCGTCATAAGTCACATCAATCCTGGTCACATAGTCACAGCTCTCATCACTCATCCTCACAGTCACAGTTCACATCACCCACTCTTCAGTCACAGTTCGCGTCACTTCTGGTCCCACATACACGTCAAGTCTCACAACAGTCTTCATGCATACTACCCATTCACCGGGACTCGTTGAAGAGACGGATGGCTGTCGGGAGGAACGAATCCCTCATGCTGTTTGTTCTGGCAGGCCAGCACCTCAGGCGACGTGATGACTCACGAGTGGGTTCGCATGACGCGAATGCCTGGTGTAGAGGGTGGCGGTCGTCGGAGCGAATCTTGCCCATCTTCCTCAGGGCCACACTGGGGTAACGATCACTGAGAGGCTGGAGGTCGGAGCCAATGATGGCGCCGGCTTTCTCCACGACCTTCTCCAGCCTCTCCATGTCGCCCTTCCTCACACTGCCGTGGTAACACAGCTGGTTGAAGGAGACGACGCTCTGAATCGTCGCCTGGTAGAAGAAATGGATAATCTATGGGTTGACGCGGAACTACCAAAGCTTTCTCAAGAAGAAAAGCCTCTGGTTCGCTCGCTTGCACTCGGCGTCCACGTTCGGCGACCAATCGAGCTGGTTATCAATGATGGTGCCCAGATACTTGTAGGTATCAACCATCTCGACTGGTTCGCCCTTGATGACGACGGGATCATATGCAAAGAAACTGCATAAGATTAAACTAAGGAGAAAGGGGAGAGTTTGAACCGACACTTTGTAATGGCAGCTAGATGACGCAGAGTATTCAGGAACCCATGATTGATTGTTGATTTGTCACATATTTGTAACTCGGTCCGTATCAGTATCCAGCTGGAGCTTGGGATGATCGGACCCTGTTTTCATGCCGCGTGTTAAGTGGAATCTTCCTCGCAGTATTATTCACCCACTCTACAAGACAAACTCTACGTAAGCACGTACATAGGCCACTTGTAACCGCCGCCAAGGGACGTTGTGCTTTCCCTCGGTTCGTTTGTTACTTATTCGGCAAAACAACTCAATAAGTTTGACACGGATTCAGATGAAATTTGGTGAAACGTCAGGGTTTTACCCAAAGAACAATCCTTTAAAAGTTTTTGGTTTTCTTTCTTTTTTTAAATCTCGTTTGGGAATTACATTCATAAAGAATGCTGTCTGTAATCTAGTTTTGCAATTAAAACCAAACAGAGAAATGTTATCGCAAATCACGAAGTTGATGACTTCAAACTATTGATGACGTCGGCGTGTGCATTCCGCACTCAGAGACCTCCACCAGACACTCACATGAAATAAACTTCGTAGCTTCAGGCATGAATTGCAAGCAATGGAAGATAATTTTTGGCTTCCTTGGCGGAAGTTTGCACTCTCAGAGTGGTCTCTACTTTTACTATAGACCCGTAATGGTACACATCAGGTTTATCCATGAATGTATGTCCTGTTCACAAAAATGGCCTACTGTTACTGTAGGTTTATCCATCAATTTCTGTCCTGTCCACAACAGTATCCTGTTACTACTACCAGATTATAAGACCATTTTCATCGTCAATCTATTTATTGTTGCACCTGGAAATAAAAAAGTCATCGTCCGGATCTCCAACTGATGAGAAGCTTGTATTTTCTAGTGTTTGGGTGCAGGGGTCCAAGCGTTACATCTATTCAACTAAAGTCAGCCACTGTCTTATCGGTGAATAAATCAATGCCATAGCCAGCAGCGGGGGCAAAATCAATGTTTTAAGCTGTTTTAGACTTTCAAAAGGGGTTTCTCTCAGCAAAGGTTTCAGTGAAGTTATAAAATGAACAGAGGAAGAAAAGAAAGAAATTTCTTTTTACTCTTTTTTATATAACAGGCAACTCTTATATTTTCAAATCGCTCGTGTCCTACTTGCATAAACACTGACTACAACATTCAACGATAAATTACCCATTCCTCTTTGGACTTTGATAACGAATTGTGGATTTCGGTTTCTGCCCTTGATCTTGTTCTGTAAAACTCATATTTAATGATACTTAAATTAACAGTCACTGATCTATTTATAGTCTTTCAAGACACCCACAGTGATACGCATTAATGAAAATATGGACGTGCCTTTTCTTTTGAAGAGTTCACAGAGGCTCAGAGAAACGGGGAATATTAGAAATATGATTTCTACAAAATATCATAAGGATCTCGGTCATTCTAAAATCTGGATATGAAATCGATGGTTTTATACTATCCTTCGGAATACTAGGGTAGGTGCTGGATGATTTAATTGAGTCCACAGACAGATGGTGAAGCCATTCATGTGTGAAAATGTCCATCACAGATAGGGCAGATGTTTAGGGCTTGGATTGGTCTGTAGACCACTGTTTCCAATTAAAGAATATTATCGATGCTCTTGTTGTTCCTAAACAATGATCGAAGAGAGTGAGACCATTCAACAGTACTCATAATGAGCCCAGAGACAGTGTATCTCACCAAGACAGGTGGATGGATGGATGGATGGATGGATGGAGTTTTGCGGCCTATCAGCCTTTGAAGGGTATTTAAGGCCATTGATCTCGATATTTCAGAGTTTTAAGAATAAGAACAAATCGAGTCATAATTTTCCGAAATATTTGTCTTTTATCAAATGCGCAGAGAGACGCGGTGGGTCAAGTCGGTGTGAATTGACCCACCGCGTCTCTCTGCGCAAATCCTCAAACCACAGGGTGATGAACACGACAGCTGTGGTTTCAAAACTGTGTTGGCTCCTAATCAACAACAACAACAACAACAACAACAAAACACAAGATGTGCGGCATTGTAAAATGTTAGCATGTCGTAAACATGTAATAAAACTAGACGAATCGAAAGAGCATAGACAGACTGCTGAAGATTTGGAGTGATTGCAGCTTACAGTGCAGAAGATGAAAGAGACAGGTCAAGATATCTCATCCACCAAGAAGGCAACATTTGGTGTTGTTATAA
>JAWQFJ010008288.1:22500-29753 GCA_034096865.1 Theodoxus fluviatilis | reverse complement strand
CTTGAAGTAAAGCCGGCTAGGGGAACAGCCTTAGAAGTTAGCGGCTTGACCGAGCCATTGAAGAGTACGGCGATACAGTTCTTGAAGTAGCGGCTATGAACTAGCTTTGAAGTAGAAAAACAGGGCTATACAGTCTTAAAAAAAAATGAAGTAGCTGCTTGAACAAAAAAGGCCTTGAAGCAGTTGCTATGGACCAGTCTTGAAGAGATGGCTAGACAGCCTTTTGTGAAGTAGTGGCTATAAAAACAGAGTAGCATGTGGAAGTGAAGGCGCGTGGAAAGGTTGACAGCCTTAGAAGGTAGTGGCTAGACATCGGGCTAATGTAAGTAGTCGGCTAGACAGCCTTTAACGAGAGAACAAGTGAGTGGCTATACATGTTCGATGTGAAAAAGTAGTGGCTTATAGAGGGGGAGAAACCTTAGCAGTAGAGGCTATACAGTAAACCTTAAAGAATTAGTGGTAAAGACAGGCCTTGGGGGAATTAGTGGGCTAAAAAGGGGAAACAGTCTTGAAGTATTGGCTAGGCAAAGGGGGCCTGTAAGTAGCGCTAGACACACCGGCTTGACGTTCGGCTGTGAAGCCGTTAGAGGGGGATTACGTCGGGGCTCAGACATTCTTGGAAGTTTAAGTGTCTAGACCGCTCCAAGTAAAAAGTAAAGCGGACAAGACCAGACACAAAACTGTAGGATAAGTAGCGGCTATACTGATCCCATGAAGTAGTGGCAGACAGGGTCTTGAAGTATTGGGCATTGACAGGCGGGGCTTGAGTAGCGGCTAGGACAGCTTGTGGAGATAAGGGCGTGCTGAGACAGCTTGTGAAGTAGGCGGCGCGGCGTAAACAGAGCTTTGAAGTAGCGGCTGAAAGACAGCATTGAAGTACGGCTGAGACGGCTTTGAAGTAGCCGGGCTGGAACTAGACAGTCCCTTGAAGTAGCGACGATAGACAGCTCTGTTGAAAGTAGGCAGCCAATAAGACAGCCTTAGACAGTATGCGGGCTAGACAGCTTAATGGAAAAGTAAGTAGCGGCTAGGACGAAGGCGGCTGAAGTACATAGGGGGCTAGAGGGACAGCTTTGGAAGTAGCGGCCTAGGAGACAGCTTACTTAGAAGTAGAAAGGCGGCATGAGGGGGAAATAGCCTTGAAGTATCCGGGGAACTAGAAAGGGCACTTAGAGAAGTGTGAGGGAAGCGACGCTAAGGAATGAGGCCAAGTTGATAGTAGAAGGAAGCGGAGAATGAAAGCCTTGAATGTAGGGGCGGAGGGCTAGAAAAGAAGCACGGTTGAGTAGGGGCAGGGCTAAGGAAGAAAGGGGGGCCTTGAAGTGAAGTGGGCTATAAAGGGACGGGGTCCTGTGAAGTAGAGGCTAGGGGACACATCTTTGGAAAGTATGGAACGGTGCGGCTGAGGAAAGCTGTGTGAAAGTGCGGGGGGCGGAAAGGCTAGAAGCTTTGAAGTAGCCGGGAGGCTAGAAGTATTAGGACTAACGAGTTTTGAAGAATAGGCGGCTTAGAACAGCTTTGGAAGTAGCGGCTTAACAGCTTTGATGGGTAGCGGCTAGACGAGCTTTTTGAAGTAAAGCGGCGGGCTAGGAAGTATTCGGCTAGACAAGCTATGAAGTAGCGGCCTAGTAGACAGCTTTGCAAAAAGATAGCGGCTAGCGCTTTGAAGTAGCTGGCTTTTCAGCGCTGTGAACAGGGCGACCATTCTATCAGAAAAATGAATGGGGTGGGACTAGACATGGTAGTCATCAGGGAAGTGCAGGTTGTGTTCAGAAATAGCTTTAAAACTCCAGTAACTCATGTCAACCCCCAGCTCTATTAAAGCAGGGTCAGTGTGCTTGTAAATAAGGATGTGTAGGAATGAAATAAAATATTCACAGGCAAAGCGCTAAAAAATATAGGGGACTGGCATGATCCCAAAGGCATTGGTTAAAATAATGGATAAATTCGATCTACACACGTTAATTGGTATGGTGAACAAAGGTACAAAACGAAGTTGGGGTGTAAAAACAGTTAAAAATACCTGACGACACACGGGGGGGGGAGGGTCCTCGGTCGTCTCACTCCTTATCGTAGAAAAAAAAAATTCTTGGGGAATGTAACCCTATGTACCCAAGCATGTTTAAGGGGTCACGGGTATAGGGGGCTGTTCTAAAGAGACTATTAATCCACGTGGGGGGGGAGCCACAAAAAGACAAGACAAATGACAAAATCCCGGGAGGAAGAGTTAACACAAAGGACGGTCGGGGTGGTGTGCACGGGGACAGTATGTGCGTCTAATCATGCGACGGCTGCTGGGGGGGGGTCGGGGGGCGGATCCGTGCCGGGCACGAAGCTGTGGCTAGGGCTCATATACATGAAATTTTCTTTAAAAAAAAACAACCAGCTCCATTCCTTTGCCGCAGAAGCCAAGGGGTGGGAGGGAGGGGACGGGGGGCGGGGGGACAGGGGGGGGCCAAGGCCACGGTACGCGGGGGGGGGGCGGGAAACCGGGGGGGGCTGCCCGCGTGGCTGGGGGGGGGGGGGGGGAGGGGCGGGGGGGGGGGCGGGGAACTTGGCACGATGCCATGCAAGGTGACCGTTTTCCCTCGGGAGGGGGGGGGGGGGTCGGGGAGGGATGTGTGGTGGGGGAGGGGTTGAGTGGGGGGTTCTTGGCATGCGGGTCTGTGGGGCAGGGGACTTGGGTGTGGTGGGCCACTTGTCGGGACGAGGCGGGAGGGGAAGGGGGCGGGGGGGGGGGGGGGGGAAAACTGGGGACGGGGGGAATGTTGGGTCAAGGTGGAGGCGGGGAGTTCGGCAGGGCTAGGGGGTCGTTTGACGGTTGGGTGTGGGCCCTTAATCTCGTTAATTCACCGAGTTTGAGTCAGCGGTTGTCCTCGCTCGGTTCCTATAGCGGTGACAATGGGAAATAAAGAAAAAGGGAGGACGGGAAGGGCGTGCGTGGGGCGGGTCACCGGAGGGGTCCGTTTTAGATTGTGTTGGCTAAAGGGGGGGGTGGGGGGGTGGCGCACATACTGTGTGGGGGGGACGGGGGGTGAGGGCGGGGGGGACGGGGCCCGGGGAGAGGTCTGGCTTTAGGGGGCCGGGGGGGGGTACGGGGCGGCAGGGGGGTGTACCGGGGTGAGGGAGGGTAAAGGGGGGGGGGGGGGGGAAAGGGGGGGAGGGGGAAGCGGCATCGGGTCCTTTATCGAGTGGAGGGGGCGTGGAGGCTCCGTCCGCTTCCTGTCAGTCGGGTCAAGTTGTGGCATTTGTCCCTCGGGGGGAGATGGGGGGCCTACAGACGTGGTGAGTGGGCAGCGTTTCATGAAATGCAGTGTGTCGATTGGGTGGTCCGGGATTTCGCTCAAGGGGGGATTTACGGGACTCACTTCGGACCTTATTCTAGGTAATCCACAGAGTATTCCGGAATATTCATCAAAGGTGGGGGGGGGGCGGGGCGGGAGCAGAGTGCCTCGATAGATACCATTGTAGATGAAAGACGACGGGGGACGAAACTAGCCGAAGAACAAAGCAAATAACAGCAGACCTTGTCAGCTTGGTAGTGTGAATTAACATTATTAAAAAGGGGCCTTTTATCGGGGGGGACCTTCATAGAGGGGGGGGGGGGGGGGGGGGTTGTTTGTAGGTCGGAGAAAAAGCCGGAGGGGGGGGGGGGGGGGTGGAAGTACCAATCAGGGTGTAGATTCAAGTGGAGGATCTAATTTTGGAAATGTCGTGCAGGGGGCGCATTGTCATCCATCTCTCCCACCGGCTAACAATTCGAGATAGCTCTAAGAGAGCACGGTGAGAGGGAGCGAGAGCTAGGAGAAAAGAGATCAGCTAGGGGGAAGCGACGAGCTCGGGGAGATAAGGCTCGGGGTCTAGATGGGGGATATAGAATAGGTAGTATAGCAATAAAAGAATGTGAGATGAAAAAAAATCTCGAATATGCTAGGGGGAGCTCAGATCTATAACTATGCTATAGATCACCTAGCTACAACGTTCGTAGATAGTAAGGGTTGGTAGTCTACGATAGTGTAGATATAGTCTAATATGCTCTCTGCTAGGGGTATCTCTCTCACTCTCATATCATAAACTATCTCTTCGTTATAACTTCTATCCCTACTTATATCGTCTATGCTCTCTATGCTCAGGTCGTAGTTCTCTAGGGGGTGGACTCTAAGTCTATATCTAGTCTCTCTCTCTTATCTCTATATCTCTCGCTCTATACATCGTGAACTATCTCTCTGCTCTTCTCTTAAATTCTAACTCTTCCGGGGTCCAATCGAACACGAAGGAAAACCCAACACAACTTCCTTATTAGAAAATTCCCCGTCTCCTCTATCTCTCACAAATCGGTCTCATCTCTCTCTGCGGGAAAGGATTCGGGGTGGCTCGATCGAGGCTCTCGGTTCTCTTCGGATCTCGTCTCGGAGGGGGGGGAAGAATCATCAGTCTTCATCTCTCGGTCAAATCTCTCGCTGCTGCTGGGGGGTCTCTCTCTCTGCGGTGAATCGTTGCGGGGGTCTACTCGGGGGTCGTCGGGTCTCTCGCTCTTAGGGGTCTCGAGTCCTTTCTCCGTCTCGAAATCAGAGGAAAATCTTTTCGGTGGGTGACTAGAGGCAAAGAAAAGGGGAAAAGGGAAAAAAGGAAGAAAGAGGGAAAAGAGAAGGGAGAAGAGGGGGGAAAAAGATCTGAAGAAAGGGGGGAATGCGGAGGGTGTAAGATAGGAGAGAAACATGTGTCGGTCATCTCTCTGTACGGGAATCATGTCAAAGTTCTGGAGAGTCAAGTCTTCTCTTCGTCTGGTGTCAAGAGGGAAAAGGTGGAACGAAAAAAGGGGGTGGGTCATCCAGGTCGAGGGAAGTCAATCAAGGGGTCGAGTCTAACGGAGGGGGTAAGGAAATAGCAATAAGTCTCAAAGGAAAATTTAGCCCTTCGGGTCTCTCCGGTAGAAAAAAAAGAAGGCGGGGTTCCTTTCTCTTTTCGGTCTCGGGTATCTCTGCCGTGGGTCGTTTAAATTCTCCTCTTTCTCTCTCTCTCTCTCTCTCTCTCATCTCTCTCTCTCTCTCTCTCTCTCTCTAGCTCTCTCTCTAGCTCTCTCTCTAGCTCTCTCTCTCTCTAGCTCTCTCTCTCTCTCTCCCCTTCTCTCTCTCTCTCTCTCTCGAATTTTTATCCTGTTTCAGAGATTATACAATTCTTGCACACACAAAATTCTCTCTTTGAATTACACTTGATTATATTGCCTCAACAAATGAATGTGAAAAAGGCAATACTGTTAATTCACTACCCTTGTAACGTTTGTTCTTTTGTTTGCTCGTTCGTCCGTTTCTTCCTCTCCACGTTTCTCTCCGAGTCACTCTCGCGCCTTTATATATTTGGCATACTCTGTGTATTACCTAGAATCAATGTAGCCGTCATAAAGAGAAGACAACTCGCACTGCATTCCTGACACGCGCCTCCGTTGCTAGGATGAGGACCTACACCGAGACTGAGACGCGGCTGAGCCGCATGATCACGGAGATGCAGGAGGGCGGCTACAGCAGTTCTGGGGTGTCTGAGCGCCACGCCACCACCATCACCACGGAGGTGCGCCCCCGAGGCACCAGCGCGGACCGCTTCGCCACCTCGCTCTCCACCGAGATCGTGCCCCAGTACCGACCTGTGGACCTGACCATCCAGGTGCCCGTGCCCCCCAAGTTCCTGCAGACGCTGAAGAACATCACCACCATGGAGGGAACCCGGGTCACCTTTGACGGCATCGTTGCAGGTGAGGGTCGCGATGGCTGGCTGTCGTGGGCAACGGCATGGAGCTGGTTTTTTTTTAAATAAATATTTCTGTCGGGTGTGGATGATGGAAGCGGTCGCTGATTCGAGCCACTGTCGTGCAGACTTTTGTTACTCTCTTGCTTCTTAGTATTTGTTTTTCCTGGTGGATTTCATCGTCTCTTTGAAGTGATACAGTGGAAGGGTTACTAAGCACTCGATAAGGCGAGCTAGAGGAGTTGTCATGTATTTTTTAATGTTTACAAACGTTTTGTATTTGTTCAATCAATTAACTTTTTAGTCGAATTATCTCTTTTAACCAAGTCTTTGTGGATCATCCGTATTTCTCGCTTTGCCTTTGAATATTTTATTTTTCCTCCCACAAAGCAAGATGCTTCCCTAGCGCTGGGGTTGAATGAGTTTACTGGAGTTTTCAAGCTATTCTGAACACATCTGCAGAGACACTGTCTTATTTCATCATCTGAAGAATTGTGTCAGCGCTGAAAAGCCGCTACTTCAAAGCTGTCTAGCCGCTACTTCAAAGCTGTCTAGCCGCTACTTCATAGCTGTCTAGCCTCTACTTCTAGCCGCTACTTCAAAGCTGTCTAGCCGCTACATCAAAGCTGTCTAGCCGCTACTTCAAAGCTGTCTAGCCGCTACTTCAAAGCTGTCTAGTCTCTACTTCTAGCCGCTACTTCAAAGCTGTCTAGCCGCTACTTCAAAGCTGTCTAGCCGCTACTTCAAAGCTGTCTAGCCTCTACTTCAAGGCTTTCTAGCACTACTTCAAGGCTTTCTAGCCGCTACTTCAAGGCTTTCTAGCCGCTACTTCAAGGCTGTCTAGCCGCTACTTCAAGGCTGTCTAGCCGCTACTTCAAGGCTGTCTAGCCGCTACTTCAAGGCTGTCTAGCCGCTACTTCAAAGCTGTCTAGCCGCTACTTCAAGGCTGTCTAGCCGCTACTTCAAGGCTGTCTAGCCGCTACTTCAAAGCTGTCTAGCCGCTACTTCAAGGCTGTCTAGCCGCTACTTCAAAGCTGTCTAGCCGCTACTTCAAGGCTGTCTAGCCGCTACTTCAAAGCTGTCTAGCCGCTACTTCAAAGCTGTCTAGCCGCTACTTCAAAGCTGTCTAGCCGCTACTTCAAAGCTGTCTAGCCGCTACTTCAAAGCTGTCTAGCCGCTACTTCAAGGCTGTCAAGCCACTACTTCAAGACTGTCTAGCCACTACTTCATGACAGTATAGCCGCTACTTCAAGGCTGTCTAGCCGCTACTTTAGAGCTGTCTAGCCACTACTTCAAGACTGTCTAGCCGCTACTTCAAGGCTGTCAAGCCGCTACTTCAAGGTTGTCTAGCCGCTACTTCAAGGCTGTCTAGCCACTACTTCAAGACTGTCTAGCCACTACTTCAAGGCTGTCTAGCCACTAATTCAAGACTGTATAGCCGCTACTTCAAGGCTTTCTAGCCACTACTTCAAGACTGTATAGCCACTACTTCAAGGCTGTCTAGCCGCTAC
>JAWQFJ010008288.1:0-17500 GCA_034096865.1 Theodoxus fluviatilis | reverse complement strand
TGCCTCCCTGTACATCACTGCCTCCCTGTACTTCACTGCCTCCGTGTACTTCACGGCCTCCCTGTACTACACTGCCTCCCTGTACATCACTGCCTCCCTGTACTTCACTGCCTCCCTGTACTTCACTGCCTCCCTGTACTTCACTGCCTCCCTGTACTTCACTGCCTCCCTGTATTTCACTGCCTCCCTGTATTTCACTGCCTCCGTGTACTTCACTGCCTCCCTGTACTTCACTGCCTCCCTCTGCCTCCCTGTACTTCACTGCCTCCCTGTACTTCACTGCCTCCCTGTACTTCACTGCCTCCCTGTACTTCACTGCCTCCCTGTACTTCACCGCCTCCCTGTACTTCACTGCCTCCTTATACTTCACTGCCTCCCTGTACTTCACTGCCTCCCTGTACTTCACTGCCTCCCTGTACTTCACGGCCTCCCTGTACTACACTGCCTCCCTGTACTTCACTGCCTCCCTGTACTTCACTGCCTCCCTGTACTTCACTGCCTCCCTCTGCCTCCCTGTACTTCACTGCCTCCCTCTGCCTCCCTGTATTTCACGGCCTCCCTGTTCTTCACTGCCTCCCTGTACTTCACTGCCTCCCTGTACTTCACTGCCTCCCTGTACTTCACGGCCTCCCTG
This sequence comes from Theodoxus fluviatilis, assembly GCA_034096865.1. Taxonomy (NCBI): domain Eukaryota; kingdom Metazoa; phylum Mollusca; class Gastropoda; order Cycloneritida; family Neritidae; genus Theodoxus; species Theodoxus fluviatilis. Next base: position 16,866 of record JAWQFJ010008288.1, on the reverse strand, counting down.
TACTTCACTGCCTTCCTGTATTTCACTGCCTCCCTGTATTTCACTGCCTCCCTGTACTTTACTGCCTCCCTGTACTTCACTGCCTCCCTGTACTTCACTGCCTCCCTGTACTTCACTGCCTCCCTGTACTTCACTGCCTCTCTGTACTTCACGGCCTCCCTGTACTTCACGGCTTCCCTGTATTTCACTGCCTCCCTGTATTTCACTGCCTCCCTGTACTTCACTGCCTCCGTGTACTTCACTGCCTCCCTGTACTTCACTGCCTCCCTGTACTTCACTGCCTCCCTGTACTTCACTGCCTCCCTGTACTTCACTGCCTCCCTGTACTTCACTGCCTCCTTATACTTCACTGCCTCCCTGTACTTCACTGCCTCCCTGTACTTCACTGCCTCCCTGTACTTCACTGCCTCCCTGTACTTCACTGCCTTCCTCTGCCTCCCTGTACTTCACTGCCTCCCTCTGCTTCCCTGTACTTCACTGCCTCCCTATACTTCACTGCCTCCCTGTACTTCACTGCCTCCCTGTACTTCACTGCCTCCCTGTAATACACTGCCTCCCTGTACTTCACTGCCTCCCTGTACTTCACTGCCTCCCTGTACTTCACTGCCTCCCTGTACTTCACTGCCTCCCTGTAATACACTGCCTCCCTCTGCCTCCCTGTACTTCACTGCCTCCCTGTACTTCACTGCCTCCCTGTACTTCACTGCCTTCCTCTGCCTCCCTGTACTTCACTGCCTCCCTCTGCTTCCCTGTACTTCACTGCCTCCCTATACTTCACTGCCTCCCTGTACTTCACTGCCTCCCTGTACTTCACTGCCTCCCTGTACTTCACTGCCTCCCTGTAATACACTGCCTCCCTGTACTTCACTGCCTCCCTGTACTTCACTGCCTCCCTGTACTTCACTGCCTCCCTGTACTTCACTGCCTCCCTGTACTTCACTGCCTCCCTGTACTTCACTGCCTCCCTCTGCCTCCCTGTACTTTACTGCCTCCCTCTGCTTCCCTGTATTTCACTGCCTCCCTGTACTTCACCGCCTCCCTGTACTTCACGGCCTCCCTGTACTTCACTGCCTCCCTCTGCCTCCCTGTACTTCACTGCCTCCCTGTACTTCACGCCTCCCTGTACTTCACGGCCTCCCTGTACTTCACTGCCTCCCTGTACTTCACGGCCTCCCTGTACTTCACTGCCTCCCTGTACATCACTGCCTCCCTGTACTTCACTGCCTCCCTGTACTTCACTGCCTCCGTGTACTTCACTGCCTCCCTGTACTTCACTGCCTCCCTGTACTTCACTGCCTCCCTGTACTTCACTGCCTCCGTGTACTTCACTGCCTCCCTGTACTTCACTGCCTCCCTGTACTTCACTGCCTCCCTGTACTTCACTGCCTCCCTGTACTTCACTGCCTCCCTGTACTTCACTGCCTCCCTGTACTTCACTGCCTCTCTGTACTTCACTGCCTCCCTGTACTTCACTGCCTCTCTGTACTTCACTGCCTCCCTGTACTTCACTGCCTCCCTGTACTTCACTGCCTCCCTGTACTTCACTGCCTCCCTGTACTTCACTGCCTCCCTGTACTTCACTGCCTCCCTGTACTTCACTGCCTCTCTGTACTTCACTGCCTCTCTGTACTTCACTGCCTCCCTCTGCCTCCCTGTACTTCACTGCCTCCCTCTGCCTCCCTGTACTTCACTGCCTCTCTCTGCCTCCCTGTACTTCACTGCCTCTCTGTACTTCACTGCCTCCCTGTACTTCACTGCCTCCTTGTACTTCACTGCCTTCCTGTACTTCACTGCCTCCCTGTACTTCACTGCCTCCCTCTGCCTCCCTGTACTTCACTGCCTCCCTCTGCTTCCCTGTACTTCACTGCCTCCCTGTACTTCACTGCCTCCCTGTACTTCACTGCCTCCCTGTACTTCACTGCCTCCCTGTAATACACTGCCTCCCTGTACTTCACTGCCTCCCTCTGCCTCCCTGTACTTCACTGCCTCCCTCTGCTTCCCTGTATTTCACTGCCTCCCTGTACTTCACCGCCTCCCTGTACTTCACGGCCTCCCTGTACTTCACTGCCTCCCTCTGCCTCCCTGTACTTCACTGCCTCCCTGTACTTCACGGCCTCCCTGTACTTCACGGCCTCCCTGTACTTCACTGCCTCCCTGTACTTCACTGCCTCCCTGTACTTCACTGCCTCCCTGTACTTCACTGCCTCCCTGTACTTCACTGCCTCCCTGTACATCACTGCCTCCCTGTACTTCACTGCCTCCCTGTACTTCACTGCCTCCGTGTACTTCACTGCCTCCCTGTACTTCACTGCCTCCCTGTACTTCACTGCCTCCCTGTACTTCACTGCCTCCGTGTACTTCACTGCCTCCCTGTACTTCACTGCCTCCCTGTACTTCACTGCCTCGCTGTACTTCACTGCCTCCCTGTACTTCACTGCCTCCCTGTACTTCACTGCCTCTCTGTACTTCACTGCCTCCCTGTACTTCACTGCCTCTCTGTACTTTACTGCCTCCCTGTACTTCACTGCCTCCCTGTACTTCACTGCCTCCCTGTACTTCACTGCCTCCCTGTACTTCACTGCCTCCCTGTACTTCACTGCCTCCCTGTACTTCACTGCCTCTCTGTACTTCACTGCCTCTCTGTACTTCACTGCCTCCCTCTGCCTCCCTGTACTTCACTGCCTCCCTCTGCCTCCCTGTACTTCACTGCCTCTCTCTGCCTCCCTGTACTTCACTGCCTCTCTGTACTTCACTGCCTCCCTGTACTTCACTGCCTCCCTGTACTTCACTGCCTCCCTGTACTTCACTGCCTCCCTGTACTTCACTGCCTCCCTGTACTTCACTGCCTCCCTGTACACCACTGCCTCCCTGTCCTTCACGGCCTCCCTGTACATCACTGCCTCCATGTACTACACTGCCTCCCTGTACTTCACGGCGTCCCTGTACTTCACTGCCTCCATGTACTACACTGCCTCCCTGTACTTCACGGCCTCCCTGTACTTCACGGCCTCCCTCTGCCTCTCACAGCCCCTGGCCCAGCGTCAGGCTGTCGAGGGCGACACGCTGGTGCTGGAGGTGCTGGTGGAGGGCCGGCCGGAGCCCATCGTCAAGTGGTACCGTGAGGACGTGGAGATCACGCAGTCCACCACCCACAAGGTCACAGTGACCCAGAACACGTACCGCCTGACCATCGTGCGCGTCAGGCCCCAGGACTCGGGCCGCTACAGAGTGGTGGCCGCCAACGCGGACGGCACCACCGTCTCTGAGGCCCACATCTTCGTGCAGCGTGAGTAGGGGGTGGGGTGGTAGGGAGTCGGGGGTGGGGTGGGATGGAAGGGGAGCGAGAGGAGTGGTATGGTAGGGAAGGGGAGAGAGGGGAGTGGGGTGGGAGGGAAGGGGAGAGAGGGGAGTGGGGTGGGAGGGAAGGGGAGAGAGGGGAGTGGGGTGGGAGGGAAGGGGAGAGAGGGGAGGGGGGTGGGAGGGAAGGGGAGAGAGGGGAGTGGGGTGGGAGGGAAGAAGAGAGGGGAGTGGGGTGGGAGGAAGGGGTCGGATGAGATAGACTGGAGGGAGAGGGTGTGCATGGAAAATGAGGGAGGAACGAACGAACGAACGAACGAACTTTATTTTACAAGGGTAGTGAATTAGGCAGTAGTGTCTTTCTTACATTCAGCCCTTGAGGCAAGGGGGAAAGAGTGTGATACTGTGATTAGGTGGTTGCAGCATGGGGGAACAGTGGAAAGGGACAGACACCTGCGCATGCAGACACACGCGCGCGCCAGCAAAAGCACACTTACTCGTCATTGAGCGCCCGTACATAAGCTCAGCGCACACGTAATGTTATTATGGCGTTGCTTCGCGAACGAAGATGAGACGATGCTGCCGTTCACGTCCACCGCAGACACGTTGGTGGCTGTAGAGGCCGATGCGGGACCGGCAAGCCCGACCACAGCGGCCGCAGGGGAAGATCTGGCCAGAGTCTAGCATGACGCCCTCTCGGTTTTTCCTCCTCTGGCGCTTCTCCTTTAGTGTGTCCCTGCGGGAGCTCTCCAACACTGCCGTGGCTTCATTGATGGTGTGGCGCCAGGCATCTCTGTCAGCAGCGACGGAGGTCCACTGTCGGGGATCGACGTAATATTGGGCGTGAACGTGAGCGTGTCGTTTGAGCATGCGCAGTGGAGTTTTAAGGTGAGGTTCGGTGTGCGCAGTACCGGACCCACCCTTTACACCCGAGGTTCATCTGTCATGGCCTAGCAAGCTGGGACGGTGACAGTGAGGTCCTTGGGTCGTAGGTTTTACATCAGAGTTTCCCTCTCCTAGACGGACTGCCTGACGAGGCTAACGAGCTCCATCTGCCCGGGTTTGAAATCAGAGTTGTCCTTCTCCTAGACTGGTTGCCAACCAAGGCTTATGAGCCCAGTCTGCCCAATTCCCGGTTATACCGCCGAGTGCTCGGTCGCACCTGTAGGAAGCTTTGTGAGCAACAGGGGGACCACGTGAAGGTGTTCCTGCAGGAGCAGTTAGGTAGGAGAGGCCATGTGCGTGCATGAGCAGCAAACTGCATTGCAGCAGCAATCACTACCCCAGGATGGGAGAGGCTATATGTTGCGCGTCACCATCCATTTGTTGTGCGGGACGTAGGGCCCAGACCACAACCCCCCCACACGTAATGTACTTAGCATACATCAGTCAATACTAACAAACGCGAACGCTTTACGAACAAATGCATATGAAGCATGAGTGGACACTGCCAGTATGCACACACATACTCGTGTGCGTCTGCACACGCTCAAACTCACGCGCGACCACACACACACACACACAAACACACACACACACACACACACACACACACACACACACACACACACACACACACACACATCACAGCAGTTCAGTGGTATTTACAACGAGAAGAAAGGTGGATGCTCCAGGTGAAATTAGCGAGTGAGCTGTAAATTTCGGAGCACATGAGTCTAGCTCTACCTAAGGTGTTTTCTACTGCATTTTCATTGAACTGACTGAGCCACATCTTTCATTTCTCTGTTGACATTTCTTGTTCGTGCATAGTGTTTCACTGCTTGATATTTAGAGTCCGTTGAGTCCTTGTTCTTCATCGAGTCTTCTCTCTGACAGCGGCTGCCCCTGTGCGAGAGGAAATCATGCCCTCTCCCATCACGCCCGTGGCGGCCCCACAGCGCCAGATGGCCCCCTCCGCCCCCCTGGTGCCTCCCCCCCAGGTCGCACCACCTGCCTTCGTCACACCCAAGACGCGCCCCAACTTCGCGCAGGTGAGTCCTCGCCAGAAGCCGTGTCCAGTGTCGTCCTCAGTGTCGTCCTCAGTGTCGTCATCAGTGTCGTCCTCAGTGTCGTCCTCAGTGTCGTCCTCAGTGTCGTCCTCAGTGTCGTCATCAGTGTCGTCCTCAGTGTCGTCCTCAGTGTCGTCATCAGTGTCGTCCTCAGTGTCGTCCTCAGTGTCGTCCTCAGTGTCGTCATCAGTGTCGTCCTCAGTGTCGTCATCCGTGTCGTCCTCAGTGTCGTCATCCGTGTCCTCCTCAGTGTCGTCATCAGTGTCGTCCTCAGTGTCGTCCTCAGTGTCGTCATCAGTGTCGTCCTCAGTGTCGTCATCAGTGTCGTCATCAGTGTCGTCATCAGTGTCGTCATCAGTGTCGTCATCAGTGTCGTCATCAGTGTCGTCATCAGTGTCGTCCTCAGTGTCGTCATCAGTGTCGTCCTCAGTGTCGTCATCAGTGTCGTCATCAGTGTCGTCATCAGTGTCGTCATCAGTATCGTCCTCAGTGTCGTCATCTGTTTCGTCATCAGTGTCGTCATCTGTTTCGTCATCAGTGTCGTCATCAGTGTGGCCTTGTCGCGACTCTCTCTGGGATTTGTCCCGTCGCCCCCTGGTAGCCTCTTTGGCTGCTTGGGGCCGCCCCTGGCCGAGCCGCTGGAGCAGGCCCCGAAAGCCCAGCAGCCAGGGGGTCCAGCTGCTGAGAGGGTTATTAATGGGCTCCGGCCGTACGTTATGTGTGGGACAGGTGGCTTGTTTCAGGGCAGAGGTTGGGAGAGCTCAGAGGCGACTTTTGGGATCTTTGAGATGGCACGTAGACCCACAATGAATGATTTGATAATGCTCTTCAATCGACAGCACGTAAGGTCGAGTGGAAGCAGGGTTTGAAGCTAATGCCTGTTTTTGAACTAAAACAGAGTAGAACGGAGAGTGTGGCGAGGAATAAAGGGGGGAGGGGGGTGCCTAGCTGGAAGTCAAATCTGATGCTTGGATCATCTCATCCCTCCCCTTTTAATTCAGTCCATTTCACGCTACCCTCAAGTTCTTGCACTGCACTACTGTCTCCTCACCCTTGCCCACAGCCTCTGCGCGACACGCGCGCCAGGGAGGGACAACGCGTGGTCCTGGAGATCCGGGTGGAGGCCCACCCCGAGCCCATCGTCAAGTGGTACCGCGAGGAGGCGGAGATCGCGCACTCCCGGGATTACGAGCTGGGAGCGCTACCTGGCGGGCGCCACACGCTGACCATCCTGGAGGCGTTCCCCGAGGACTCCGGCACCTTTGCCTGCGTGGCCACCAACGCGGAGGGCAGCGTCCGCACCCAGGCCCGCCTCAACGTGGACGGTCAGTGCGCGGCCCTGGGGACACGGGAGCGCTGGGGTGGGGGCCTGGGGGGAGGGGAGGGGGTGTTGCAATGTTGGAACGCCTGGGATTTTTTTGTTCTGCAGTTGCATATCTTTTCAGCACTCTTTGTATGAATCAATAAGAGTTGCATTCAATTTTTTGTTTTCTCATCAGACAAGTTTCACAAATGAAATATTGTGTCACCTTCCTCAAAATTAACAATTTGAGCTTAAGGTCCTCATAAAAAGACATTCGATTATTGCCAGAATTTATTATTTTATCACTTTATTTGGGGCGGGTTGTCAACCATTACTTTGAATCATTTATTTTCTATTGTATTGGATCCTTGCATTTTATTATCTTAAATTGTTTAACAACTTGAGAGGGAAGCACTGCATTTTCCGTTGTGTCTTTGTTCTTCATCGAGTCTTCTCTCTGACAGCGGCTGCCCCTGTGCGAGAGGAAATCGTGCCCTCTCCCATCACGCCCGTGGCGGCCCCCCAGCGCCAGATGGCCCCCTCCGCCCCCCTGGTGCCTCCCCCTCAGGTCGCACCACCTGCCTTCGTCACACCCAAGACGCGCCCCAACTTCGCGCAGGTGAGTCCTCGCCAGAAGCCGTGTCCAGTGTCGTCCTCAGTGTCGTCCTCAGTGTCGTCATCAGTGTCGTCCTCAGTGTCGTCCTCAGTGTCGTCCTCAGTGTCGTCCTCAGTGTCGTCCTCAGTGTCGTCCTCAGTGTCGTCATCAGTGTCGTCCTCAGTGTCGTCATCAGTGTCGTCATCAGTGTCGTCCTCAGTGTCGTCATCACTGTCGTCATCAGTGTCGTCCTCAGTGTCGTCATCAGTGTCGTCATCAGTGTCGTCCTCAGTGTCGTCCTCAGTGTCGTCATCAGTGTCGTCATCAGTGTCGTCATCAGTGTCGTCCTCAGTGTCGTCCTCAGTGTCGTCAACAGTGTCGTCATCAGTGTCGTCATCAGTGTCGTCCTCAGTGTCGTCATCAGTGTCGTCCTCAGTGTCGTCATCAGTGTTGTCATCAGTGTCGTCATCAGTGTCGTCATCAGTGTCGTCATCTGTTTCGTCATCAGTGTCGTCCTCAGTGTGGCCTTGTCGCGACTCTCTCTGGGATTTGTCCCGTCGCCCCCTGGTAGCCTCTTTGGCTGCTTGGGGCCGTCCCTGGCCGAGCCGCTGGAGCAGGCCCCAAAAGCCCAGCAGCCAGGGGGTCCAGCTGCTGAGAGGGTTATTAATGGGCTCCGGCCGTACGTTACGTGTGGGACAGGTGGCTTGTTTCAGGGCAGAGGTTGGGAGAGCTCAGAGGCGACTTTTGGGATCTTTGAGATGGCACGTAGACCCACAATGAATGATTTGATAATGCTCTTCAATCGACAGCACGTAAGGTCGAGTGGAAGCAGGGTTTGAAGCTAATGCCTGTTTTTGAACTAAAACAGATTAGAACGGAGAGTGTGGCGAGGAGGAAGAGGAGGAGGAGGAGGAGGAGGAGGAGGAGGAGGAGGAGGAGGAGGAGGAGGAGGAGGAGGAGGAGGAGGAGGAGGAGGGCGGGGGTGCCTAGCTGGAAGTCAAATCTGATGCTTGGATCATCTCATCCCTCCCCTTTTAATTCAGTCCATTTCACGCTACCCTCAAGTTCTTGCACTGCACGACTGTCTCCTCACCCTTGCCCACAGCCTCTGCGCGACACGCGCGCCAGGGAGGGACAACGCGTGGTGCTGGAGATCCGGGTGGAGGCCCACCCCGAGCCCATCGTCAAGTGGTACCGCGAGGAGGCGGAGATCGCGCACTCCCGGGACTACGAGCTGGAAGCGCTACCTGGCGGGCGCCACACGCTGACCATCCTGGAGGCCTTCCCCGAGGACTCTGGCACCTTCGCCTGCGTGGCCACCAACGCGGAGGGCAGCGTCCGCACCCAGGCCCGCCTCAACGTGGACGGTCAGTGCGCGGCCCTGGGGACACGGGAGCGCTGGGGTGGGGATCTGGGGGAGGGGAGGGGGTGTTGACACGTTGGAACGCCTGGGATTTTTTTTTGTTCTGCAGTTGAATCGCTTTTCAGCACTCTTTGTATGAATCAAAAAGAGTTGCAATAATTTTTCCCCTCATCAGACAAGTTTCTCAAATGAAATAGTGTGTCACCTTCCTCAAAATTAACAATTTGAGCTTAAGGTCCTAAAAAGACATTCGATTATTGCCAGAATTTATTATTTTATCACTTTATTTGGGGTGGGTGCGATGTGGGCGGGTTGTCAACCATTACTTTGAATAATTTATTTTCTATTGTATTTGATTCTTGCTTTTTTATCTTTTTTAATTTTTTAACAACTTGAAAGGGAAGCACTACATTTTCCGTTGCGTCCTTGTTCTTCATCGAGTCTTCTCTCTGACAGCGGCTGCCCCTGTGCGAGAGGAAATCATGCCCTCTCCCATCACGCCCGTGGCGGCCCCCCAGCGCCAGATGGCCCCCTCCGCCCCCCTGGTGCCTCCCCCTCAGGTCGCACCACCTGCCTTCGTCACACCCAAGACGCGCCCCACCTTCGCGCAGGTGAGTCCTCGCCAGAAGCCGTGTCCAGTGTCGCCCTCAGTGTCGTCCTCAGTGCCGTCATCAGTGTCGTCCTCAGTGTCGTCCTCAGTGTCGCCCTCAGTGTCGTCCTCAGTGTCGTCCTCAGTGTCGTCCTCAGTGTCGTCCTCAGTGTCGTCCTCAGTGTCGTCCTCAGTGTCGTCATCAGTGTCGTCCTCAGTGTCGTCATCAGTGTCGTCATCAGTGTCGTCATCAGTGTCGTCATCAGTGTCGTCATCAGTGTCGTCCTCAGTGTCGTCATCAGTGTCGTCCTCAGTGTCGTCATCAGTGTCGTCATCAGTGTCGTCCTCAGTGTCGTCCTCAGTGTCGTCATCAGTGTCGTCCTCAGTGTCGTCATCAGTGTCGTCCTCAGTGTCGTCATCAGTGTCGTCCTCAGTGTCGTCATCAGTGTCGTCCTCAGTGTCGTCATCAGTGTCGTCATCAGTGTCGTCATCAGTGTCGTCATCAGTGTCGTCCTCAGTGTCGTCCTCAGTGTCGTCATCAGTGTCGTCCTCAGTGTCGTCCTCAGTGTCGTCCTCAGTGTCGTCCTCAGTGTCGTCCTCAGTGTCGTCATCAGTGTCGTCCTCAGTGTCGTCATCAGTGTCGTCATCAGTGTCGTCATCAGTGTCGTCATCAGTGTCGTCCTTAGTGTCGTCATCAGTGTCGTCCTCAGTGTCGTCCTCAGTGTCGTCCTCAGTGTTGTCATCAGTGTCGTCATCAGTGTCGTCCTCAGTGTCGTCCTCAGTGTTGTCATCAGTGTCGTCTTCAGTATCGTCATCAGTGTCGTCATCAGTGTCGTCATCAGTGTCGTCATCAGTGTCGTCATCAGTGTCGTCATCAGTGTCTTCCTCAGTGTCGTCGTCAGTGTCGTCATCAGTGTCGTCATCAGTGTCGTCATCAGTGTCGTCCTGTGTCGTCCTCAGTGTCGTCCTCAGTGTCGTCCTCAGTGTCGTCATCAGTGTCGTCATCAGTGTGGCCTCGTCGCGGCTCTTTCAGGGTTTTGTGCCGTCGCCCCCTGGTAGCCTCTTTGGCTGCTTGGGGCCGTCCCTGGCTGAGCCGCTGGAGCAGGCCCCGAAAGCCCAGCAGCCAGGGGGTCCAGCTGCTGAGAGGGTTATTAATGGGCTCCGGCCGTACGTTATGTGTGGGACAGGTGGCTTGTTTCAGGGCAGAGGTTGGGAGAGCTCAGAGGCGACTTTTGGGATCTTTGAGATGGCACGTAGACCCACAATGAATGATTTGATAATGCTCTTCAATCGACAGCACGTAAGGTCGAGTGGAAGCAGGCTTTTAAGCTAAAGCCTGTTTTTGAACTAAAACAGATTAGAACGGAGAGTGTGGCGAAGAGGAGGAGGAGGAGGAAGAAAAGGGGGGGATGCCTAGCTAGAAGTCAAATCTGATGCTTGGATCATCTCATCCCTTTCCTTTTAATTCATTCCATTTCACGCTACCCTCAAGTCCTTGTACTGCACGACCGCACCGACACCCCCTCTACGAGTCAGTCCGTCTCACTGTCTCCTCCCCCTTGCTTCACACACCTCCTCTACCAGTCAGTCCGTCTCACTGTCTCTTCTCCCTTGGTCCACCCCCCCCCCCTCTACCAGTCAGTCCGTCTCACTGTCTCCTCCCCCTTGGTCCACACACCCCCTCTACCAGTCAGTCCCTCTCACTGTCTCCTCCCCCTTGCCCACAGCCGCTGCGCGACACGCGCGCCAGGGAGGGACAACGCGTGGTCCTGGAGATCCGGGTGGAGGCCCACCCCGAGCCCATCGTCAAGTGGTACCGCGAGGAGGCGGAGATCGCGCACTCTCGGGACTACGAGCTGGGAGCGCTACCTGGCGGGCGCCACACGCTGACCATCCTGGAGGTCTTCCCCGAGGACTCCGGCACCTTCGCCTGCGTGGCCACCAACGCGGAGGGCAGCGTCCGCACCCAGGCCCGCCTCAACGTGGACGGTCAGTGCGCGGCCCTGGGGACACGGGGAGCGCTGGGGTGGGGATCTGGGGGGAGGGGTTGTGTGTTGAAACGTTGGAACGCCTGGGATTTTTTTGTTTTGCAGTTGAATTGCTTTTCAGCACTCTTTGTATGAATCAATAAGAGTTGCAATCAATTTTTTGTTCCCTCATCAGACAAGTTTCACAAATGAAATATTGTGTCATCTTCCTCAAAATTAACAAATTGAGCTTAAGGTCCTCATAAAAAGACATTCGATTATTGCCAGAATTTATTATTTGGTATTTCTACATCGTTCATCTTATCTATTTTCACTGAAGAAGGGCGTGTGCCCAAAAGTCTTTGATTTTCGTATTAGTCGTGTGTGTTTTTTTCTTATTTATTAGAATTTATTATTATATCACTTTATTTGGGGGGGGTGGGGGGTGGGGGTGGGAGGTGGTCGCGTTGTCAACCATTTCTTTGAATAATGTATTTTCTATTGTATTTGATCCTTCCTTTTTTGTCTTCTTTAATTTTTTTACATCTTGAGACGGAAGCACTACATTTTGTACTACTTACTCTGCCAAGTCCAATCAAATTTCGATTCACTTCATGACGTCATCGTTGCCATGGTGATTGCAGCCAAGCCGCCATCGCCCATTCCCATGGAGGTGACGCCCACCCCTGTGACGCCAGTCTATGCCCCGCCGCCCCCCGTGGCCCCGCCCATGGCCCCCGCGGCCCCGCCCATGGCCCCCGCGCACATCCCGCCCTCCTTCGTGCAGAGGCTGGGTGACGTGCGCCTGGTGGAGGGCACCAACGTCAAACTGGAGTGCCGCGTGCTGGGCAAGCCCTTCCCCCAGGTCTCCTTCGCCATGGGCAGCCTGCCCCTCTACAGCGACCAGAGGTGAGGAGAGGGGTTGGTGGGGCAGGGTGGGTGGGGAATGATTGAAGGATGAAAACCTGAGGGTAGGGTAGGGTAGGGAGAGAGGTGGTTGGAGAGGCGGAAAATGGGGAATCCTTGAAGGATGAAGACCTGAGGGTAGGGTAGGGTAGGGAGAGAGGTGATGGGAGGGGCGGAAGATGGGGAGTGATTGAAGGATGAAGAACTAGGGGTAGGGTAGGGTAGGGAGAGAGGTGGTGGGAGGGGCGGAAGATAGGGAGTGATTGAAGGATGAAGGCCGGAGGAAAAGGTAGGATTGGGAGAATGGGGTTGGATGGGTGAAAATCGTAGTGGAGCTGGGGTGAGAATGAAGGGAATGAGGGTTAAGGCTGAGGTGATGGGGTGGGGATGAAGGGAATGAGGGTTAAGGCTGAGGTGATGGGGTGAGAATAAAGGGAATGAGGGTTAAGGGTGAGGTGATGGGGTGGGGATGAAGGGAATGAGGGTTAAGGCTGAGGTGATGGGGTGAGGATGAAGGGAATGAGGGTTAAGGGTGAGGTGATGGGGTGAGGATGAAGGGAATGAGGGTTAAGGGTGAGGTGATGGGGTGAGGATGAAGGGAATGAGGGTTAAGGGTGAGGTGATGGGGTGAGGATGAAGGGAATGAGGGTTAAGGGTGAGGGTTAAGGGTGAGGATGAAGGGAATGAGGGTTAAGGGTGAGGTGATGGGGTGAGGATGAAGGGAATGAGGGTTAAGGGTGAGGTGATGGGGTGAGGATGAAGGGAATGAGGGTTAAGGGTGAGGTGATGGGGTGAGGATGAAGGGAATGAGGGTTAAGGGTGAAGTGATGGGGTGGGGATGGATAGAGATGAAGAGATGCTGATGAGAAAGTATTCAAAGAGATGTGGTGGGATGGAAATAAGCTTTGTGACAAATGGAATGAGGTCGGGGTGAGGCTGAGGAGGGTGGGAGTTTAGAGGTTCGACTACGGAACGACAATGTTGATTTCTCACCGAGCCCCCAGGAAGAAGACTTGCTGTCACTCAACACTTATCAAAACAGTCTGACAATCCATTGTGACCGCTACAAGGGTCTTTGGAGAGGACTGTCTGTACGATGTTCGTTAATGCAATACCGGTATGCCGTGGTCACGTGGTCATGTACCCATGCCCGCCGATCTCTGTGCTCCGACAGACACAAGATCACGGTGGACGAGAAGACAGGGCGGTGCACGCTGCTCATCTCGCGCTGCACGACCGCGGACCAGGGGCCGTACACCTGCACAGCGCGCAACCCCTCGGGGGAGGCCTGCACCACCGCCCACCTGCTTCCTGAAGGTCAGACTCCAGAGTCTCTTCTGTGCCTGTCTTCCGTCTGTCTTGACTTGTCTGTCCTCTCTCTGTGCTTCCTCTCTATTTGTTCTTCTCTCTATCTGTTATTCCTCTCTATCTGTTCTTCCTCTCTATCTGTGCTTCCTCTCTATCTGTTATTCCTCTCTATCTGTTCTTCCTCTCTATGTGTTCTTCCTCTCTATCTGTTCTTCTTCTCTATATGTTCTTCCTCTCTATCTGTGCTTCCTCTCTATTTGTTCTTCCTCTCTATCTGTTCTTCCTCTCTATCTGTGCTTCCTCTCTATCTGTTCTTCCTCTCTATCTGTGCTTCCTCTCTATCTGTTCTTCCTCTCTATCTGTTCTTCCTCTCTATCTGTTCTTCCTCTCTATTTGTTCTTCCTCTCTATCTGTTCTTCCTCTCTATCTGTGCTTCCTCTCTATCTGTTCTTCCTCTCTATCTGTTCTTCCTCTCTATCTGTTCTTCCTCTCTATTTGTTCTTCCTCTCTATTTGTTCTTCCTCTCTATCTGTTATTCCTCTCTATCTGTTCTTCCTCTCTATTTGTTCTTCCTCTCTATCTGTTCTTCCTCTCTATCTGTTCTTCCTCTCTATGTGTTCTTCCTCTCTATCTGTTCTTCTTCTCTATATGTTCTTCCTCTCTATTTATTATGTATCTCTATTTGTTCTTCCTCTCTATCTGTTCTTCCTCTCTATCTGTTCTTCCTCTCTATCTGTTCTTCCTCTCTATCTGTTCTTCCTCTCTATTTGTTCTTCCTCTCTATTTGTTCTTCCTCTCTATCTGTTCTTCCTCTCTATCTGTTCTTCCTCTCTATCTGTTCTTCCTCTCTATTTATTATATATCTCTATCTGTTCTTCCTCTCTATCTGTTCTTCCTCTCTATCTGTTCTTCCTCTCTATCTGTTCTTCCTCTCTATCTGTTCTTCCTCTCTATCTGTTCTTCCTCTCTATCTGTTCTTCCTCTCTATATGTTCTTCCTCTCTATCTGTTCTTCCTCTCTATCTGTTCTTCCTCTCTATCTGTCCTTCTTCTCTATATGTTCTTCCTCTCTATCTGTTGTTCCTCTCTATCTGTTCTTTCTCTATATCTGTCCTTCCTCTCTATCTGTTCTTCCTCTCTATTTATTATATATCTCTATCTGTTCTTCCTCTCTATCTGTTCTTCCTCTCTATCTGTTCTTCCTCTCTATATGTTCTTCCTCTCTATCTGTCCTTCCTCTCTATCTGTTCTTCCTCTCTATCTGTTCTTCCTCTCTATCTTTTCTTCCTCTCTATCTGTTCTTCCTCTCTATCTGTTTTTCCTCTCTATCTGTTCTTTCTCTCTATCTGTTCTTCCTCCCTATCTGTTCTTCCTCTCTATCTGTTCTTCCTCTCTATTTGTTCTTCCTCTCTATATGTTCTTCCTCTCTATCTGTCCTTCCTCTCTATCTGTTCTTCCTCTCTATTTGTTCTTCCTCTCCATCTGTTCTTCCTCTCCATCTGTTCTTCCTCTCTATCTCTTCTTCCTCTCTATCTGTTCTTCCTCTCTATCTGTTCTTCCTTTCTATCTGTTCTTCCTCTCTATCTGTTCTTCCTTTCTATCTGTTCTTCCTCTCTATCTGTTCTTCCTCTCCATCTGTTCTTCCTCTCTATCTGTTCTTTCTCTCTATCTGTTCTTCCTCTCTATGTTCTTCCTCTCTATCTGTTCTTCCTCTTTATCTGTTTTTCCTCTCTATCTGTTCTTCCTCTCTATCTGTTCTTTCTCTCTATCTGTTCTTCCTCTCTATGTTCTTCCTCTCTATCTGTTCTTCCTCTTTATCTGTTTTTCCTCTCTATCTGTTCTTCCTCTCTATCTGTTCTTCCTCTCTATCTGTTCTTTCTCTCTATCTGTTCTTCCTCTCTATGTTCTTCCTCTCTATCTGTTCTTCCTCTTTATCTGTTTTTCCTCTCTATCTGTTCTTCCTCTCTATCTGTTCTTCCTCTCTATATGTTCTTCCTCTCTATTTATTATGTATCTCTATTTGTTCTTCCTCTCTATCTGTTCTTCCTCTCTATCTGTTCTTCCTCTCTATCTGTTCTTCCTCTCTATCTGTTCTTTCTCTCTATCTGTTCTTCCTCTCTATGTTCTTCCTCTCTATCTGTTCTTCCTCTTTATCTGTTTTTCCTCTCTATCTGTTCTTCCTCTCTATCTGTTCTTCCTCTCTATATGTTCTTCCTCTCTATTTATTATGTATCTCTATTTGTTCTTCCTCTCTATCTGTTCTTCCTCTCTGGCTGTTTCGTCGTTTATGAGATGAGAATTGTCATGCAGTCATGCGGGTAGAAGACACGTAGTTGGATTACATGCTTATGACTCGTTTTTACAAATGAGAGATAGATAGAGGTGTGATTGCAGTTTCTGTATTACTGGACGTTCATTTACTAATATATGGAAATGATGCAGATTGTGTTCCATTCATAAACGTTTGCCAAATATTTCACAAAATCTAGTTTGCCAGCCTTCCTCATTTTTCCCAATCAGCCCAAATCAGCTGATGTACCTTCCTGGCAAAACGACCCTTTCATTTACTTCGGGGCAGTTGAGTATTCTTTCATATGGTAATGTCTTCCTGTATAGTATGATACGCAAGTGTAATTATGGATATGACCTGACCATGATGATGTGTAATTTGTCGGTGCAGTGCTACTGCCTAGGCAGTGACGTAGTATATACTGTATGTGCAGACTGTGACGTAGGACACTGTGTGGGTGCATGCTGTGACGCAGTACACTGTGTGGGTGCATGCTGTGACGCAGTACACTGTGTGGGTGCATGCTGTGACGCAGTACACTGTGTGGGTGCAGACTGTGACGTAGTACACTGTGTGGGTGCATGCTGTGACGCAGTACACTGTGTGGGTGCATGCTGTGACGCAGTACACTGTGTGGGTGCATGCTGTGACGCAGTACACTGTGTGGGTGCAGGGCCACTGACTAGACAGTGACGCAGTACACTGTGTGGGTGCATGCTGTGACGCAGTACACTGTGTGGGTGCATGCTGTGACGCAGTACACTGTGTGGGTGCAGGGCCACTGACTAGATAGTGACGCAGTACACTGTGTGGGTGCAGGGCCACTGACTAGATAGTGACGCAGTACACTGTGTGGGTGCAGGGCCACTGACTAGACAGTGACGCAGTACACTGTGTGGGTGCATGCTGTGACGCAGTACACTGTGTGGGTGCAGGGCCACTGACTAGATAGTGACGCAGTACACTGTGTGGGTGCAGACTGTGACGCAGTACACTGTGTGGGTGCAGGGCCACTGACTAGACAGTGACGCAGTACACTGTGTGGGTGCAGACTGTGACGCAGTACACTGTGTGGGTGCAGGGCCACTGACTAGACAGTGACGCAGTACACTGTGTGGGTGCAGACTGTGACGCAGTACACTGTGTGGGTGCAGACTGTGACGCAGTACACTGTGTGGGTGCAGACTGTGACGCAGTACACTGTGTGGGTGCAGACTGTGACGCAGTACACTGTGTGGGT
>JAWQFJ010008287.1:7500-28752 GCA_034096865.1 Theodoxus fluviatilis | reverse complement strand
ATCATGATATTCTAGATGCTGAAATCAGTGGGGATGAAGTTAGGCATGCCATAAATAGATTAAAATCAACGAAAGCCCCAGGTCTAGACGGATTACCGGGTGGATGTTGTAAGATAGCTGGCGAAAAAATTGTCCCATTTCTCACAAAATTGTTTAACTCGATATACACTTCTCATCATTTCCCAGATCCCTGGACATGTTCAATAATCCTTCCACTTCACAAGAAAGGAGACATTCTAAACACAGAAAACTATAGAGGAATCTCACTACTGTGTGCAATGAGTAAGATTTTTACCATTATACTTGCAAAGCGATTGCATTTGTGGGTGGAGATGGAAAAGAAGATTTGTCCTGAACAGGCTGGGTTTCGAACACAACACTCAACCATCGACCATATCTTTACTCTGTATTCAATGATCTTGAAACACGTATATGGAGACAGACGCGGAAAACTGTACGTCGCCTTTGTTGATTACAGAAAAGCGTTTGATTCCGTTAACCGTAGTCAGCTCTGGGAAGTCCTTAAAGGTGCACATATTTCGTCCAAATTTTTGAGGATGTTAAAGGCCATGTATTCCAAAGTACAGGCTTGCGTTCGTTGGGGACAGGAGTTCTCCGGTTTCTTCGATTGTCCCTCTGGTGTAAAACAAGGGGCAATTGAGAGTCCTCAAATTTTCTCTCTCTATATTAATGTAGTTGCTGATTATATACGTAGAAAAGGCAGACATGGGGTACAGATGGTACCGGGCATGATGGAAGTGTTCCTGCTACTTTTTGCTGACGATGTTGTTCTCTTATCGACTTCACCCACTGGTCTCCAAAATCAGATTGATAGTCTTTGGCATGTGTCAGAACGATTAGACTTGAAGGTCAATACTGACAAGACGAAAATCATGGTGTTTAGAAAAGGAGGACATCTTGCTTCAGGGGAAAAATGGTTTCTTGACGGGTCTAGATTGGAGGTAGTTAATCAATATAAGTATTTAGGATTCATGTTTACAACAAGGCTATCCCTCTCTGCTACCATTAATGACCTGGCCATTAGAGGAAAACAAATAGGAGTGCAGGTATTAAGGGTACTATGGAGACTGCGTTGCATGAAAACAAAAGTGTTCACTACTATGTTTGATACGCAAGTACAAGCATCTCTCCTTTATGGAGCAGAAATATGGGGTCTCCAAAAACACTCGAGAGTGGAAGGAACTCACACTTTTGTATGTAAAAGGTTCATGGGGTTAGATTCAAGGACCCCAAACCATATGGTTTATGGAGACCTAGGACGCTTTCCACTGTCAGTAAACAGCAGTATTAGGACTATTAAGTACTGGCTTAAACTGTGTCGAATGAATGACGACAGGCTCCCAAAACAAGCACTACTTATGCTTATGAACTCACGCATTAAGAGAGAGTGCAGTTGGACTGAGAAGGTAAAAAACTTCCTTTGTCAATTGGGTTTTGGCTTTGTGTGTGGTTCAATAGCGGAGTAAGCAATGAAAAGCGTTTTTTGATACAGCTTAAACAAAGACTGAAAGACTGTTTCCGCCAAGACTGGAACGCAAAGAATAGATGCAGTGACAGATACAGATGGTACTCGACCTTTAAAAATGACTTTGGCTTAGAAAACTATATGAATGTACTCGAGATAAAAAAGTTTAGGGATGTATTTATTCGCTTCAGGTTTGGAATAAACGACATGCATAGCAATGTAAGGTTCAGCCAGCCACAAGACATAACATGTCCATTATGCAAGGAAAGGGAAACGGAGGAGCATTTTCTGTTGAGGTGCCCTGCATACCAACAGCTTAGAGAGAAATACATAACACGATTCTTAATCAAGAAACCACGAGTGGATGTATGTACATTCCTAATGCAGGGAACTGATGTCAGAATGACTCGTTCAATAGCGATGTACATTCTATATGCCTTTCAAATAAGAGAACAAAAATTATGCGAGTAATTTGAATGCTTTTAAAACATGGAGCAGAGAAAATGTTGCCAAGATAGTGTAATGTGTTTGCCTAAATTAATATTGCAGTCTTGCGATCATGAATGCATACGAAGCTGCAATCATCATTGAACACATTTTAAAAGATTTAACTATACATTGAAATACAAGTGTCGTCATCGAGACGCAGGGTATCAATACAGTGATGAGTGGTATTCTTTACTGGAAAGTCTTCAATGTCGTTTGTAATGTATTTCTTGCATAGTTATTCATTGCTATACTGTTTTAAAGCTTGTAAATAGAGGATAACATCAAATGGGTCGTCGGCCGAATAAAGATCAATCAATCAATCTCTCTCTCTCTCTCTCTCTCTCTCTCTCTCTCTCTCTCTCTCTCTCTCTCTCTCTCTCTCTCCCTCCCTCCCTCCCTCTCTCTCCCCCACCCTCTCTCTCCAACCCACCCACCCTCTTACTCTCATTCTCTCTTCCCTTCCTCCACCTTTCCCCAGCCCCCCCCCCTCCCCCTCTCTCACTCTCTCTCTCTCTCTCTCTCTCTCTCTCTCTCTCTGAGTCTCTCTCTCTCTCTCTCTCTCTCTCTCTCTCTCTCTCTCTCTCTCTCTCTCTCTCTCTCTTGCCACATTTGAATATTTTGCCTCAAGGGCTGAATGTAAGAAAGGCATTACTGCCTAATTCACTACCCTTGTAAAATAAAGTCCGTTCATTTATTCGTTCTCTCTCTCTCTCTCTCTCTCTCTCTCTCTCTCTCTCTCTCTCTCTCCCTCCCAGAACTCCAAATGATATGGTTTATGGTGATACAGGGAGATTTCCTATGTATGTAAACGCTCGTGTACGTGTTATTAAATACTGGCTAAGAATCCTAAAAATGGAAGAACATAGACTGCCTCGTAGAGTGTATAACATGATGCTCTGTACATCCGACTACATGAACAATTGGGTGTCCAAAGTTAAAAGCATCTTGATTGATTGTGATTTGGAGAGAGTTTGGTGGGATCAACGAGTAAATAACGAATGTACACTTCTCAAAACTCTAAGGGAGAGACTGATGTATAAGTTTTATGAGAACTGGAGTGGAAGACTAATGACCAGTGAGAGGTATATGTTCTATAGACAGTTCAAAAGTACATGTCGGAGTGAACAATATCTCTTGGATATAGACCCCAAAAATTTCAGAGACACTTATATAAGATTTCGTATGGGTATTTCAGAATTGTATTGCCATAGACTGAGGTATGCAAAAGAAAATGTACAAAAGTTATGCCCATTATGTAGAGAACAATATGAAACTGAAACTCATTTTCTTCTCCTATGTCCAGTCTTATGCGATTTGAAGGAGCACTACTTACAGGAATACCTCGATCTAAATGTGCTGACCCAGTGGGTGTTTTAATGTCTTCCCAAAGTAAGTCTACAATAAGAGCAACAGGTATATATTTGTACAAGGCTTTCATGCGTAGAAAGGATGCTGCAGAATCTGCAGAGCGCGATAGCTTCTACTTAGATTAGCACTACAAAGTCGTAAATTACCCTGCCGATGGAAAGTGTACACTGCATTCTCAGCCTTTAACTTACTTTGTGATGTACCGTATGCTTGAAAAGGGCCGGTGGCCTGCTCAATAAATTTGTTTTTCGTTCGTTCGTTCTCTCTCTCTCTCTCTCTCTCTCTCTCTCTCTCTCTCTCTCTCTCTCTCTCTCTCTCTCTCTCTCTCTCTCTCTCTGTGTGTGTGTGTGTGTGTGTGTGTGTGTGTGTGTGTGCTCCAGCAGAGACTATTGTCTTCTTTGGAATCTGATATTCCTCTTCTTGCTGTTCATGAAGTTGGGAGATTTATGGAAAAGCTCAATACAAAATCAGCAGGACCTGATGGCATCAATAGCTTCTGAAACTCTCTCTCTTCCATACATAACCGACTCTCTCACCTGCATTTACAATTTGTGCATTATCAATCAAAACTTCCCGGATGAATAGAAATTTTTTTAAGTTATCCCTCTACCAAAAATGAAAACTCTCACAAGTTTAGATGACTTCCGACCCATATCAGTTTCATCAATATTATCAAAACCAATTGAAAAGCAAGCATGTTCACAAACATCTGTTGGCATGTCTTGATCGGCACAATTACCTTCTTCATCCCCTTCAATCAGGCTTCCGACCAAAACAGTCCTGCAATGCATTATCTCACCTGATTGACACCTGGCTGCACGCCATAAACACTTCAAAAGGGATAGGATTTGTCTTCCTAAATTTCAGAAAAGCCTTTGACATGGTACATCACGGCATAGGATAACTTTGATTTACTTGACTTTTGCCTCTTGATTCCTTGTGGAACATAGGGCCGCAACAACACTCCTCCAACGCACGCGGTTTTGGCAGGTTCTCTTCAGCTCGGCCCACGCCATTCCGGCAGCCTTCATCTCAGTGTTTTTACTTCTGCGCCGTCTGCTTTGGTCGTCCCACTTTCCTCTTTCCTTGGGGGTTCAAGTCAAAGGCCTGCCTCTGCCTGGTGATGATGGATGCACTCTTTCGTAGTGTATGGCCAAACCATCCCCACTTTCTTATCTTTATGTGACAGGGTGAAGTGAAGCCCAAAGTCTTTACATGGACTCTCTCTCTCTCTCTCTCTCTCTCTCTCTCTCCCTCTCCCTCTCTCTCTCTCTCTCTCCACCCATAGTATAATCTATGCTCCACCTCTCCCTCTCCTCCCCCCCCCCCCCCCCCCCCCCTTCTTTGCCTGGCCCAAGCACTGGCGCCAGCCAAGCCCACTGTCAGCCTGGCTCCCCCAGACATTGCATGTTTTCCCTCTCTCCTCCCTCTACCCCTCTATCATGTATCCTGCGTCTCAGACGGCCATGTTATATATGTTGTAAGACCAGCCTAATATGTAGATTATCAGCCTGGATCGAGGGTCCCAGAGCCGCCTTCCCTTATCGTTTGTTAATTGAACATGAGACCCTGATAGTCCCTCCTGTGGTTTCTGCACTATGCCTAAATTGTTAGAAACAAGACAAATTTGATGCTTTCTCTAAACTAAGGCATCTGATTGCAATGGTGCAATATTCATTCGGCTGACTTTGTTATGCCCATCAAGGCAACACTTGGTGTGAATAATTTCGAGTAAGTATAAGGCAGCAACAAGCCTTTTTCTATTAGGAAAACACAACTCAGAGACAGGCTGAGATCCGCCACCGCCCATTGCAAGCCTGGCTCCCCTGAGGTTCTTTGATAAGAAGGGACTGTCGGCAGGTCTGGAGGGACACCCACCACCAGTCTCTTCAGAGACCCCCATCCCATCTGGGGGAGAGACCACTGCATGCCACCATGGTATTGGGCTTGGTCTCGGCCATTACCAACCAGCCTGGGACCAGCCGGAAGATCTATACCCATGGGTAAAATAAAGTTGTGGAAAGCAGCAGCGATTTTGTCTCTTGTTTCTAACAATTTAGGCATGAGAGAGAGAGAGAGAGAGAGAGAGAGAGAGAGAGAGAGAGAGAGAGAGGGAGAGAGAGAGGGAGGAGAGAGAGAGAGAGAGAGAGAGAGAGAGAGAGAGAGAGAGAGAGAGAGAGAGAGAGTCCATGTAAAGACTTCGGGCTTCACTTCACCCATTCTAGTAAACTAGAGATTTCGCCTACCGGCAAAAGTATCTCTAGCACAGTTCACATCACGTGATGGAAGGTTTTTGGCCAATTTATGCAAACGGAGGTCACACGAGAGGCTTGTGGGATAGCCGGTGTGCTCCCTGACATACGCCGTTAAAGTAGTTCTAAGACTATTTCGCACAAAACTCTTAACTTACTCTTGTTGAGACAACAAACACGCGTTTATTCGATACAATAAAATGTTTGTGTTGAAATGGAAACAAGTTTTGACATCTGAATGATTTCTGTAAAAAGTGGAGAGAAAAATTGTATCAGAACGAACTATTTTTGGTGCAAGGCTGTAATGCGAAAGGTCAAGCCTATTGCGCATTCATTGCGAACTGTGCCAGTCACTACTGACTCGGGTTTACAGAATGCACTTCACCCGGTCACATTTATATCCATCTCAATTTGGGCTTGTCTTGTCCTGGAGCACAGTTGATCGTTGGAGATGCTTTCTGGCCACCTGATATTGAGGATGTTTCTGAGGCATCTGTTGGTAAATGTCTGTCGCTTGTGGGTGTTGGTTTTGGTCACTCGCCATGTTTCTGAGCCATAGAGTAAGACTGCCTTCACGTTGGTATTGAAGATCCGGATCTTGTTTCGGAGCGAGAGGGCTGTTGATCTCCAGATTGGTTGCAGGGTGTTGAAGGCGTGTCTGGCTTTATTGATTGGGCACTTGATGTCTTCATCTGTGCCCCCATCTTTCCTGACTACGCTGCACAGGTAAACAAACCTATTAACCCCTTGATGTCTTTCTGGTGGAGTTTCACTGGGTCTCGTTGTTTGTAGTTCACCCTCTTGATCTCTGTCTTTCCGATGTTGATTTGGAGTCCAGTCTTCTCAGCTTCCTCTGCAACACGGATAGCTTTTCCTGTGCCTGTTTCTATGTGTGGGAGAGAAGGCTGATGTCGTTTGCGGTCTAGGTCCTCCAGCTGTTTACGAAGGTCCACTGGATACCTGTCCCCCGGCCCGCTGTGGACTGCTTCATGACCCATGCAGTCAGTCGCCATCAGGAAGATTGTTGGCGAGAATAAACAACCCTGGCGGACACCGTTTTTTTTTGCAGAGAAGGGTTCCATCAGCTTCCCATCGTGGATGACTTGACAGATGGCACCTTCATACAGTTGTTTGATGATGGTGAGGTATTAATTTTGGTGGAAAGCTGTAGTGGTACATCAGCCTCCAGACGACGTCCCTGTCGACACTGTCAAAGGCGTTCTGAAAGTCCACGAAGACTACGTACACGGGGGTCTGCCACTCCAGGGACTGCTCGATGATGATCCGCATTTTCGCAATGTGGTCCGTACAAGATCGATCCTGGCCGTAGCCTGCCTGTTCGTCTCGAAGTACCTTGTCCAGGGCAGTCTTCAGTCTCTCCAGGGTAATTCTTGTCAGTACTTTCCCCGGGATGGACAGCAGCGTGATTCCCCTCCAGTTGTCGCAGGATGACAGGTCCATTCTTTGGCAGCTTCACCAGGCGGCCTTTCTTCCAGTCATCTGGCACTCTCTCCTGTTCCCAGATCTCTTTCAGGAGTGGGTATAACATCTCAGTTGAAGTCTGGATGTCTGCCTTCAATGCTTCAGGTGGTATTCCGTCAGGTCTCGCTGCCCTTCCTGACTTGAGAGACTTGATGGCTTTGGCGATCTCTATCTAGGTGCTCAGTTGGTGGTGGGATGTCCGGTGGAGCTGGCGGTGCTGGTCTGTTGAGTGTTTCCTTGACGTGCTCGGCCCATCTTCTCCTCTCGTCCTTTTCACCTGAAATCGAGATGATGTTTCCCTTTTTGTCTTTGACAGGGCGACAGGGGTTGCTGGTCTTTCCAGAGAGTGTTCTTGTGATCTCATACAGTCTCTTCATGTTTCTTTGACCCGCTGCAGTCTCCGCCTCCCCAGTCAGTTCTTCAATGAAGTTATGCTTGTCATTTCTTGCGCTTCTTTTCACCCATCGGTTCAGCTCCCAGTAGCGTGCTTGAAGTTCCTGTTTTTCCTCTTGGTCTTGTGTCTGGTTGATCTGGGCTTTCGGGTGTTTTCTATCTGTGATCAGTGTCCATGTCCCTGTTGTCAACCACTCTTTGTGTTTTTTTGTCTTCTTCCCCAGGGTTGCCTCGCAAGTTGTCTTCAAGATCTCTCGCAGGCTGTGCCATTGCTCTTCTACTGTTTCCTCTGATATAAGTGAAAGCACGCTGAACCTGTTCCTAAGTTCCTTCTTGAATTATTCTGCTTTTTCTTCTCTTTTCAAGTTGTGTACATTGAACTTGTGTGATGGCCTTCCTGCCTGGTCTTTGTAAGTTTTTAGCTTGACCTTGAGAATTGCCACAACAAGATGGTGGTCCGATGCCACGCCCGCTCTGCGCTTCACCCTCATGTCATGCAGGCTTCTTCTCCACTTTCTACTAATGATGATATGGTCGATCTGGTTTTCGGTCTTACCATCAAGGGAAAACCGTGTGGTCCTGTGGATTTTCTTGTGGGGGAATAGAGTGCCTCCAATGACCAAAAACTCTGTGAAGAGTTCGCCATTTCCATTTTGTTCTCCAGTGCCATGTCTGCCCAGGATGAGTTCCTTGTCTGTTCCCACCTTGGCATTCAGGTCTCCATGAGGATCCTCAAGTCCCTCCTTGGTGTCTTGTCCATAGTTGCCTGTATTTGCTCATATACTTTTTCTTTGCCTTCTACATCTGCTGTGTTTTTAGGAGCGTAGCACTGCAGGATGATAACTTTTCTGCCCTTCGAGTTGAATCTTGCAGTTGCAGTGAGGATCCGTGGTGACACTGGTTCCCAGGACAGCAGTGCTCGTGTTGCCTCGGGTGTCATCAGCAGCGCTACTCCGTGCGTGTGTGGCTGGCTCTCTTTCTGTCCTAGTAGATAATGGTGTCTCCACTTGTGAGTCTTGTGCGTCCTACCCCTGTCCATCTAGTTTCGCAGAGGCCAAGGATCTTCAGGTTGTACCTATGTATCTCTCTGCACACTTGTGCACTTCGTCCGGTCTCATACAGGGTTATGATGTTCCAGGTCCCTATCCTGGTACGTCTTGGTTTTGGTCGTCAGGAGAGTTGTCGGCGCATTGGCTTCCCGAAACTTTCACCGGAACGCGTCATAGGCTCTACCAAGGAGGACTCCCCCTCGACCATGTCGCTTTTGGATACTGTTGCTGCGGTTTCTGTAACAGGCTAGTTTTTACAGGGTCGGGTTGTTAGCCCAATTCAAACCCCCAACCAGGAGGGCCAGTGAGTGTCTGGTCTCTACCCTTTGACCTATGGTGAAGTGCCCTCGACGTGCTCATCTACTGAGTGGGTCGAGCAGTCTGTCTGACATTTAAAAAATCCTCTTGCTGCGATAACTTTTGATATATTCTGAGTATTATTCTCGTCTATGAGTTGTACTATGTCTTCATTGTTTTCGATATTTCTCCACCTACCTCATCTGAGGCAATCTTTTAATTGCACATATTTATACAGTGAAAGTATGTTGTAGCCTTGATTGGCCTTCAAGGATGAGCCCTTGGGCTTCATCCATCTATCTCTAAGTGCTTTGTCGGTGACAAGGGAAATGGAGATGTGAAATTTTGCCCAATCGCCCTTTATGCTTTTTCGTGTTTGAAGGTTCTACACAGCCTTTGCTGGCTGATGGGCAGTGGGACTCGATTTAATAGATTTTATGTCACTAGTTAGGTGAATTGTACTAGACTCCACTGTCGCGGAGAGTTCTACTAACTTGGTGGAAGTGAGTGTTTTTTAACGTTGTGGCCTTGTATAGCCTACAAGGCTGATAGGTCCCTAAACTCCATCCATCCATCCCAGAGTCACTAGGGACCCTTCACAGAGGTAGTTTATTGTGTGGGACATGGAAAAGAACCTAGGTGGTTTCTAATGGTGATTTGCACGTTGATAAAGTATGAAGCGGCCCATGGAAGAGATAAGTAAATAAATAAATAAATAAATAAATAAATGAATGAATGAATTAAAAAAAAAATAATAATAAAGATAATTTCACCATATTAGTTATTGTCAAATACTAGTGGGGCTTTAAAAAGTCGGACATACGTTAAAAGTGCTCAAGCAGTCTGCAAGCGTCCATTAAAACTTCAGTCCCACAACAGTACAAAACAACGAGATAAATCAAGATGAAGATTGAAAGTCTGGGGTCAAAGCCTTGACCTAGAACTGTCCATTCAGTAGTGTTGAAGAACTAGGAAATGAACCTGTGAATCACCAAGTTCCCAGTATCACTAAAGTCACTTTCTGCCTGAAAGCACAAGGGGATTGGGGGGGTGGGGGTGGGGGATATATTTATAATTAAAAAATCAATCACTCTATTTCTAGTGTCAAAGCTAAGGCACATTGTTGACACGGAAACCTGCAAAATCTTTTTCAGTGCCCACATCTTATCACACATCAAATACACATAAACTTTTGTGGGAAAACAGTAGTGAAGCTAATTTGAAGAGCAAATTCACTGTACAGAAGAGCTTCTAAGCTTATGATTCCGAATTAATCTCTCGGCACTGAAAAGAAAATTGAAATGCATTGAGGGAGCTCCGGACTTCCCTCGGCCTCCCGCCTTCACAGCGAGTGCGTCCTTATGAGCGAGGAACGTATGCGGACTACGCCTAGCCCTCGCGATTTTTCTCTCTCGAGATTTTGGGCCTAAGAAACGCGCCCAATGCTAGCCGAGTTAGCCCTTCCACAGCCTTGACCTTTGATCACTCATGGTGACCTTTCCGAGACTACCGAGGCGGGTTTCCAAGCAATTCAAAGGGCGTTTCCGGTATTATTTTTATGTGATCCCTGTAAAAAGGAGAAGGAAGAAAACGAGGAAGAGAGAGAAAAAAAGGAGAACGAAGAAGAAAGGAGGAGGAAAAGAAGAAGAAGAAAGAAGAAGAAGAAGAAGAAGAAGAAGAAGAAGAAGAAGAAGAAGAAGAAGAAGAAGAAGAAGAAGAAGAAGAACTCCCTGTTATGGTCATGTTTATGGTAAAAGGAAGACATGAATAAGTATGAATGGCTTTAAGATGAGTACTTCCAATGTGGAAAACGACTCTAACCAGGCCTCTGTTTTTTTCCTTTTGGGAGTCATTTTCAGTTCATGAGAGGTCCAGACTGCATTGCAGAGCATAAAACTGAGCTATAAAATTCCCCATGTACACACCTGAGAACAAAATTAATTTAATATACGAGCTCATATGAAAGAAAATAGAAAGAAAAAAAGAAAGTTTTCCTTATGGATGACCCATCATTTCATTGCATGCAAGGTGATTCCTGTCAGGATGTGAATTGAATTGCAAATTCAAAGCATCAATTAAACATAAACACACAACTCTTTACATTTTCTTTATTTTGGACGTCAATTGAGAAGCATGATTAATTATGCTACACTTCTGTATAAAAAATCCAATCTATAGAATAATCTCACATTTAAATCATTGACAACAGACTGGCATTTTAGTAAGTGGGGTAAACTCAAACCTTCACTTTGATGCTACAACTACCATTCATCAATCATTTCTCAATGCTACAACTGACTGTTCTACACAACCACAACAAACAAAGGAAGTGTGCAAGGACTGAGGGAATTCTACAGCATGGAGATAAGGGGAAATTCGCACATTGAGACAGTGATGGAGTATCTTTTTGTTGTTCTTCAGTGTATAATTTGCATGTAAATTTGAGTCGTTGTCAACAAGTTACCAGTGTGGGTAATCCTGATCTCAACAGATGATATTTCAGAGGTTTCACGTCGCTTGATGCCCATACATTACAATCACATTGCACTCTTCGTAAAGTTCTCTTAAACATTTGCAACAAGATTCACCTGTAAGCTTTATGTTTTACTCTTGAGTTGTAACTTGTATATTAGCAGCTGTAAATGAAGGAAAGAAGTAAAAATGAACCTCATAAATATTACC
This sequence comes from Theodoxus fluviatilis, assembly GCA_034096865.1. Taxonomy (NCBI): domain Eukaryota; kingdom Metazoa; phylum Mollusca; class Gastropoda; order Cycloneritida; family Neritidae; genus Theodoxus; species Theodoxus fluviatilis. Next base: position 17,254 of record JAWQFJ010008287.1, on the reverse strand, counting down.
AATAGCACCTAAATATGCAGTTGTGAGCTGAAGATTTCTTAAATCAAACAAATGAGTGTCATAATCTGGAACATAATAGCTGCAATGTCTTTTGTACACCAAGACTACTGGTAAATATAACTATCTGGATACAATTTAGTTTGTTCAACATAATACTTTCACTTCATCCTGTGTAGTCTACACATCATGCTCTGAACTAAATAAAAATAAGAAGGAAAACACATTTAACTACAATTCTTGCCAATGTTTAAAGCAAACTGATCTCCAATCCAAATCAAGAGATGTGCTGATGAAATAACCATGAATAGAAAACTGTATAAGCTTCAACTGATTTTGAAATTCAACTAAAATGGTAATGAATAATATCAACATATTGTAAACCATCCATACCCTTTGTCCTCATGATAAATTCAATGCAGGTAAAAGAAAATTGACTTCTTTGGGTATTTTCAATTTATTTTACAATCCATACATCAATCACAGTTTTTCTTTTTCCCTCTCCTTTTTTGACAAAGAAAATGGTGCATCATGAACTGCTGTAGGGTAAGCTCAGTGAAATTTCTGCTGAGAATTTCTGGACTTTAAAGGGTAACAACACATTCTCAGCAGCAACTCTCAAAAGTCTGAAAAAATAAAAAAAATCATTTTTGACCAATAATCCAAGCATACTTTCTACAACTTACTGCAATAGCAGTAATTTTTCAATGAGTCCAAATGAAAAAATATCACAATGACGTCTTTCTTCAAAATCTTGCATGAATAAACATATTTGAGACCAGATAATAATCTTAGGTTTGTCAACAATACATAACAAATAAAAATATCAGACTGACGACCCTGATGCGTGAAGTTTCAAACAATGTCACTGAAGAAATCACTCTGAAAGAGAAAAAAACAAAGAAAAAAAGAAAGAAAACAAAAAGAGTTTCTTCAGACGATGGCAACTTCTTTATGAGATTCTAGGAGCATTTTAGAAATGTACCAACATTCTCAAACCATGCATAACATAAAAATATTCATGGATTAGTATCACAACAGGAACACCAGGTCTACATAAAGAATCACCATGACAATATAACAAGGTTACCAGAGGGCAGCACTATATTCTAACAGTGGCAAATCCACTATTGGGCAGCATTGCCAATCATGTACAGGCTGATTACATTGTCTGCTATTGAACATCTAAGCTCACTCATTCAGTGGTGGACTACTCCATCCCATGTCTCACTCATAAGTACTCCAGACTCAAGCAGTACAGAAGATTGGTGCAAAGAATTGGGAAACTGTTAACTTTTAATGTGATGACTGTTCAGTTGCACTAAAGAAGTCAGATTACTTCACAAAGAATTCTGCTCAAATTTATGATACTGCCCCAATGGCTTTGGCAATGGGAAACACGTTAGAACTTATACTGGAAGTCTGGCTGCTTTGTTCCCAAATGTTGAGCACATATGAGTACAACATTACAAAGGAGTCAAAAACTGTACAAAAATCTCAACCAAAAGGGATGAGCAACACAAGAAAAAAGAAGCAGAAGTGAAGTGAAATTTGTCGAAAGGGAAGTACGGATATTAGCTCCAGTCGAGTGGAGAGCTTTAGCGACTGGTCACTTTCCTGCAGATTTCCTCCGTAAACTGTGAACAAGTGCTGGATCCTCCCAGATCTCCTGTCAACACCTGCAGAGAGAATGAATGAATGGATGAAGGATGAATGAATGAATAATGCATGAATGAATGTGTATGCATGAATGAATGAATGAATGAATGAATGAATGAATGAATGAATGAATGAATGAATGAATGAATGAATGAATGAATGAATGAATGCATGAATGAATGGGCCTTTACAGCCTTTTAGCCTTCATAGGCAAAGTAAAGCCAACAATTATGAGAATCACGAGAGCTTGTTAGATTAAGAGCAAGTCAAGTCTCAATTTCCTTATTCTCTTTTTAAGAGGAGACATGGGTAAAAAAGAGAATATTTTTACTGCAATGAGTTTTCAAACTTTCATGCATGGCAATTCAAAGACATACATGAAAAGAAGTGAAAACCACTTTTGCTCAATGGAATAAAAAAGTGGGTCATTTGTTAATTTTTCAGAATGGCCACCATAACGCGTAATTTTCTATCTTTTTCAAAAATGTACAGCTCAAAAACTACATACAGCAAAATTAACATTTTGATTTCCCTTTCAGCCCAAGAGGCGCATTTCTGTGACTGCCTAGCACACCCTTGAAGGCCCATTTCTGCGACCTGTGGTCAAAGGGGAATTAACTGGCTTCTAACTCTTCAATGGTAAAGAGCAGATAAACGCCCTTTGGTCACGTGACAGATGAGCACTTGGCCTACGTACATGTGGCAGCGCATTTAGGACGACTGTGTTTACATTGTTCTGTAGCCGATTTTCGTCGCATTTTGATTGATGTTTTGAGTGAGGATGTCAAACGAAACTATAGCAGGGCCTACCACATCCTCGAGACACTTTTCGGATGTTTTTGAGGGGATCAAGCACCGCAACGATCCTAAGTCGGACTTAGAGTATCCTCACGATGTAGATGATGACTGTCACAGTTGGGGTAGGTGGAAGGTGGCTCGACCCCCAGCCAAACAGTGAAAAAAAATAAATAAGGGAAATTCCTTCTTCAGTCACTAATCACATTTAAAGACAAAGATGCCACAAACCGAAACCAATGTAAAACAATTCATCAATTACGCATAAACATCTTTCAAACAAAACTCTCACTAACAGAACATACAAATGAAAATGAAAAGAAGAAAAGAAAACAGTTACAAATTAAACACCTTTAAAAACCACTCAGCGGGCTTAACCACTACAGTTCTTAGTCAATCATCTTTCTCTCTTATCAATCTCTATCCCCTATTTATAGGTGATGCCGCCGAACGTTAAGAATCCAATTATACACACACACAAAAAGTTCTGCACGAGCCGCTGCAGAACTAAAAAACAAAACGCGTGCAAAACATTCCAAAAATGTCATTGCTGAGTCCGCATATCGCTTAAAGGCACATCACCACAGAGACAACATTCTCTATAATTAAAACATATTAAACCGAGTCGTGACAATGACGGTCAAGAGTTCAAGGTGTGGGCGTGGTCGTCTAATGTAGCATGACGTTAGGATTTTCCATTTTCTTCTGGATATTTACCTTGGCAAGTCTTACGCTTATCTCTTGTTTTATATGTCCATATTGTATTTTATTCAACTTTGAAGAGGAAAGATTTTATCCACATGGGTGCATGCAAAATTATTGCATGATTTTGCTTGTATCTGTACATGAATAAAATTATTGCATGTTTTCAACTATTCCACACTGTGCATGACAGCAGGAAAGCAGCTGGGGTAGAAGTGCATGGTATCCACTGATGTTTGTCCACCTTCCTCTCCTCTCTTTGGTTGCAAAGTCAGCATGATTCCAATTTTTGTCCAGAACAGATGAAGAGCAGGTGAACAATGAAAGCCTTTGGATGGGAAAACGTTAGATTTTTGCTGCATGATGTAACGATGTTCTTGCCTTTTCTGCTGGATGTTTACCCACCTTGGCAAGTCTTAAGCTTTCTCTTGTTTTCTACATTTTTGTGTGTGTCAGTATAGAATTGTATTCAACTTTGATGAGGTAAAAATGTATCAACATAGGTCCATGCCAAAGTTTTGCACGATTTTGATTGTTTCTGTACATAAATAGAATTATTGCAAAGGCAATGAGAGTATATATTTTTTTTTTGCATAAGACCATCACAGACCTCTCCTTCCAAAAAAAAAGCAAGAGATTTGATGCAGTAGGGAGGAAGATACAGCCATTCAAAGAGCGTAGGTACGAAACCAAGCTTTCTTTCAAAAAATGTCCAGGGCTGGAGCGTCATGTCAAAAATAATGTCCAGGGCTGTAAGGGTTAAAATTTTAATTTCAATATCTAAAACTTGTCACATCCTGATGGGAAAATTCCAAATACTTTTGAAAAGGATATATACTTATATTATTTACTTGAAAGAATCTCCACGTGCAGTGTTATCTTTGAACTGAATGAAAATCACTAGACAATTAGGAATCTTAAGTGTTTCATCCTGTCATGATAAAGTGAAAGTGTCTTTATGTTCGTGCAACACTGACTACTAAAACATTTGCCTTGGGCAAAGGCTGTTGTTATTTGTTGACTCCAGCCAAAAACCAAGGCTACAGCAAAATGTTGTTATGTTGTACTGTTATGTGGGGATTAACTTCAGCCATGGTAAGCTCCTAACATAACAACTGGCATTCTCTGGAGACAGAGATCAAATCCCCTGAAGACGGAGTGTGGCTGCCTATATGGCGGGGTGTTCAAAAACAGTCACACACGCAATCATCTCACCCACTTGGGTGATCCTGGGAGTGTTTAGCCCAGGTACGCAACAACAACTACTACTAAAACATTGCAGCAATCTACAGGCAGTGGCAACACTAGCAACTGGTGCCTTTTCTTCTCTATGTGTATTCCCCAAGGGTTGGGGTAAAAATAGACCCACTGTATCTCCTTATGGAGACACAGGTATAAATAGGGTCAAAATGTTGTTTTCTGGGAATATTGACTCAAGAGAGTCTGCAAGGTCTGGCAAATGTACAACACGAGACACAATGTTGTCTGCAGTGATCATAAATCCTATGACGGCAAAGGACAAGAGAGACAAGATATAGAGGAGACTCCAGAACTGCAACAGTGCTACCGCTACTCACCTTGCCCTCCCGGATGACTTCCAGGGCGGCTGACTCTATGCGGTCGGCATACTTGTTCAGCTGCATGTGGCGCAGCATCATGACAGCACTCAGCAGCAGTGCTGTGGGGTTGGCCTTGTCCTGGCCCGCAATGTCTGGAGCCGTCCCATGCACCTGTCGTACACAGACACAGTGATGTAGTGATGTTATCACACCCTTGAAGTACCATAGACCCATCTAATCCACTTGTCATACACAGACACAGCCACATCCTGATATTACCAGACTCTTGAAATGGCATACACCCATCCCATCCACCTGTCATACAGTACACAGCCACAGTCACATACTGATGTTACCAGACCCTTGATATGGCATAGACCATTCCAACCACCTGTCATACAGTACACAGCCACAGTCACATACTGATGTTACCAGACCCTTGATATGGCATACACCCATCCCATCCACCTGTCATACAGTACACAGCCACAGTCACATACTGATGTTACCAGACCCTTGATATGGCATAGACCATCCCATCCACCTGTCATACAGTACACAGCCACAGTCACATACTGATGTTACCAGACCCTTGATATGGCATAGACCATCCCATCCACCTGTCATCAGTACACAGCCACAGTCACATACTGATGTTACCAGACCCTTGATATGGCATAGACCATTCCAACCACCTGTCATACAGTACACAGCCATGTAGAGATGATATCACACCTTTGAAATGAAGCATGTATAGAAATGACCATTGGCGGATTTTATCATTTTATCATACCCTTGTAATGGCTTGAAGCCATCCCATGCATTAGTCATTCACAGACACTGCCAAATTGTGATGTTACCACAACCTTGAAATAAAGAGGCACAGGCCCATCCCATGCATCCGTCATGCATTGACAAGGCCATCCACTGACTTTATCCTACCCTTGGATTGGCAGAGCCGTTCCACACATTTGTCAAAAACAGACACTGCCATGTAGTAATGTTGCCACACCTTAGAAATAAAGATGCATAGAGTTGCCTTTTCCAGTGCTTACTTAAGGACTATCACCACTTTTCTTATGCGAGTCTCTCTGGATAGGAACTTGCATTTTACAGTATACCATGATTGTACTTTTCAGCCAAGGAAATAGTCATTAAAATTGAAGAGCACAAAGTGACTGACATCAAACATTAATCTTTAGTTTATAGTCCTGCTGATAAATTAGTTTTTCATACAATTTGATACAAGATTTATTCTTTCATCAACTGAAACAGATTGACATTGGCTTTTGCCAAGGACTACTACACAAATATAACATTATGCCTTTTTTTCTTTCTCCGAATACTTTCTCACACTTTCTCTCTAATGACTGCAATTTTCACTGAGCTGTTTTCCACACACCAAAGCAGGGACTTACAGATTCAAAGATGGCCCCTGACTGCCCAATGTTGCCACTGGGAGTTACTCCAAGGCCGCCGATGAGACCAGCACAGAGATCACTGCAAAGAAATGCAGCAACCATCAGCATATCAATGATGGGTACCAAGACATTGTTTTCCACCGACATCGGCCCTGATCACGAAAGTCAGCTTCGAGGAGTCCAGACACAGCCAACTTGCCACTGCCAGGGAGAGAAGAAGGGCTGCAGCTCATGACACCTGCAGGGCTGCCCTCCACTGTCCCTGTCCATGAGGCTCATGAATTGGACTGGCAAGTCACATCAACACACAGGCTCGGAGCAATGAGGCTGCACAGTCTGCCCTTGTTGCTTGTGATGGGCAGCCACCACTACAAGACTAGGAATTAGGAAGTCACAAAGCTTGTTGAACCTCCTAATAATTAAAATCAGTGGCCATCCCTTAATGCATTCATCTACAGGTATTTAGAACAACCTCATTTTGATGTTTTGTGGGTAATGATTCCCAGAACAAGGCTATTAAGACAAATAACTCTCACTCGACACTGGTATGAATGGTAAGACAAAATTTCAAGGTCTGTCATCTCACCTGAGAATATCACCATACAGGTTGGGCATCACCAACACATCAAAATCTTTTGGATTCTGCACCATCTGCAATCAATATGTGCATATCAAGTGATAATCAGAAAGGAGTAGAAGAAAAAAAAGAGAGAGGGTGATTTCATAAATCATTTTGCAAAATGATGAAATTGAACATCATCATCGCTTTCCAAATGATTCCACCCTGATTCCAATTGATTTCTCAATTCCACCCTGTCTCATTCCACCCTGTCTCATTCCATCCTCATATAAGGTCTAATGTCCCAATCTGGCTCTTTCTGTCCCTTGCTGTCTTTTCCATGACAATTTTGCTATCAATTAACCCTTGCTGTCTTTCCCATTACAATTTTGCTATCAATTAACCCTTGCTGTCTTTCCCATTACAATTTTGCTATCAATTAACCCTTGCTGTCTTTCCCATGACAATTTTGCTATCAATTAACCCTTGCTGTTTTCTGTCCTACTACCCACTTCTGACTCATTTTTCTTATTGGGGAAAGAAAGTAAAGTTACTTCTCTTACTGAACATTCAGACCTCACATTTTCCAGTAACATGTTTACATTTACTGTCTTTGCGCAATTATTCACAGATTGAGTTGATTTAGTCACATCCTGATGTCATGTCAGGCTGCTGTGTTGTTCCCTATTGTGGGATGAAATCTGCTGGAGGACATCTTTTTCCAAACAATCCTGAACTTTGCGAGAAATGGAAAGTTACTGTTCAAAGTGATCATCTGATACTTCTGTCAGCAAGAGAGATAAATCCAGCAAACAAGAACTTGCAACTTCAAAATGATTTCAGCTGTTTAAAAACTATGGGATGCATGATTTTTCCATGGTGATTTTGGACATCCTGAAGCACTAACCTGGGGTGCGTTGCATAGATGCAAGGAAAGCCAAGATCCTATGAGGAATAGGCGGGTGTCAACATGGTGAAAGCAGTTGTAAAGGCAATGTCAATGCCGCTTGGGGCTGGCTATGCGGGTGCTAATGGAGCAGGCCTCGAAAACCCAAACACTGCAGCATTCCAGCTGATAAGGGAGGTATGTGATTTTTGACACATGTTGAAATCGGCCTATGCCTTGCAGGACCTTGTATCTGTGCAATGAGCTCCGAAATAACAGGGTCTTTTGTTTTCAAAGAGACAAGTCGTACTACAATTTCGGTGACACCCCCCCCCCCCCCCCCCCCCCCCCCCAATAGGGCAACTCAGCATGTGAGATCCAATGCAAGCTTACATTTAGACAAACTGTGTCCAAATACATTTCGTTGAACTTGATGTCCTTGTTCTGCTCAGCAACTTCACGACAACATTTCAGAAAAAGTCCATCAGACATTCTCCTACAAAAGGAAAAGGAATACATTCTTTCAGTTTGCATGCAAAAAAAATATACATATAGTAAGATCTGTTTGATTTGACTGCAATATATCACTTAAAACATGAAGACTTTACTTTTCTGTAGGGGTGCCTATCATAAAGGCCACTGGAACGGAGAATGATATACTGTAACAATGGAAGGAGCATCATTAGTGCTTCTTATCAAGAGCAATTCACTGGGGAGACAGGAGATCGAGGTTGGGGGAATGTCTATGTCCACACACGTGTATTTTCAAGTACACGCGAGTGTTTTGCATATGTACTTGCCTGTGCATGAGTGTGTGCGTGTGTGTGTGTGTGCATGCTTGTGCAGGTGTGTTTGTGCACAGTCTAATTGTATGCAAGACCTCACATACTAAGATAAATTTCAGGGGGTTTTCAATATAAGTACAAGGTTTTTCTTTTTTTGGGTATAAATGATACAAATTCTGCAAAGAAACACAGCCATATCTCAATCACTTACATGATGTTAGCTTTGTGTACTGCAGTGACAGTGTGTCGGTGATTGTCCCGTGCATACTTGAAGGCATACTCAGCCACTCTCATGGAGGCGGTCTCTGTTATCAGCTTGATGCTCTGTACCACACCATCCACAATCTGCAAGCACACAAGCATTGCCATGTACAATATCCTCTATCCAATACCATGTAGTGAGTAACTGTGTGCTTCTCTGCATTGATTGACTGACATGAAGACCTATGTAATGTTATATGTGCATGCACATGTGTACTTGTGTATGTGTGCATATGTGTTTGTGCATGTATATACATGTATGTGTGTGTGTGTGTGTATGTGTATATGTGTGTGTCCTGCAAGTTTGTGTGTATGCATATATATGAGTGTACATGTGAATTCATGTGTGTAAGTGCACACAAGCATGCATGCATGCATGGATGCATTATGCACGAGTGTGAATGTATTAATGTTTGTGTGCAAGCATTCAAAAATGAAAAAAAAAGAAGATAATGCTAATAGCTTTTAAAGTACATCATCTTCAACTCTCAACCGTTCTTTTACTTGAATTTCGATCACCGGTGATCAACGCCTTCATGTGCTGACTTGAATAAAACTCTCCTTCGGGAAAAAAAGTTTAGACTATATTTTGTCAAAATATAGTTTGGCTTTGAGATTTCGTATAAAAAATCGAACTTTGGGACGTCACAATGCTTTTAGGAAATTATGGGAGAACTATGTCACCGAATTTTGTTCATCCGCCATCTTGGTTCATTCCGCAGTTTGACCGAGCGTTGACACGAACTAAATCGAGAAATATAAATTCTCCCGAGGGTTCAGAGAATGAAGGAATGCATGTTAGCTTGGATGAAGGCTTGAACTACTTGGAATTTTTGGATTCTTATGTCAGCAGTGATGGTGAAGCGAAGAATCGACCTACAATGCCGAATGATGCTATGAGGTACGTCTTCGCTTTGTAAGCGTTCGTTGTTTCACACATTTTTCTGCTGTTTTTAACAAGTACAACATATGTTTTGGCCTAAAACAAAAAATTATTGAAATTCTGTTCTATATTGAGAGTAAATATCAAGTTATTTAATGTTTTCTTCTGCTTTGGGCAACCAGTGTGAGTTTGACCAAGATGGCTATTTTTTATCTGAGCTCGTTCGCTCACTCAGACTCTCGATGGC
>JAWQFJ010008287.1:0-2500 GCA_034096865.1 Theodoxus fluviatilis | reverse complement strand
TCCTGATGACGAATGCCGAACTGGCAAGACATTTAATTGCTGAGTCTGCAACAAAAAGAAGCAAAACATTGATGAAATGAAAGACATAACCACTAATGGGTGACAAATTTGGTAATTAAATGAATAACATATCCGTGACTATTCAACACACTAGAATTTCTTTAAATAGCCAATTGCTTCTATTACACATGTGAAATTGTTTTAAGCTCTTTGGCAAAAACCATCTGGTAAATAGCATCAAAGCTAACATAGCTCAGTGCAGTTTGTTGTTTCTGTTGGTGAAGTTTTTCTTGAGAGGGGTGGTGGTGGGTGGGGTAGTGGGGGTGGGGTGGTGGTGAGGGGTGTGTGTGTGTGGAGTGGGGGAGTGATGTAAGAGCATCCCAAACATTTACCAAGTACAGTTAGGCAAAGTTTCTTAGCAATCAACCTGACGTGGGCGGTTCAAAAGCTGTCTCATTTCATGATTTACGTGGCATGAAAAGTGAACTAACATTCCTGTACGGCTGTAGTGCAATGGTCGGGTGTGTCCTTGAGAGTGCCAGTCCTAATAATATACTTGTTTACTCCACGCGGCAGAGGTCACAGACTACAGGAACTGTTGTTTCTCAGTACGAAAAGACAAATCGCTCTGAATAACCACAAAAAAGTGTTGACCTGCTTACGTAATATGATTAATTCATTATTTCAACATAACACTGATCGTAACGTAAGGACGGCATGCTCATCCACTATCATGATAACGAAACGCCATGCACATGTACGGCCGGTTTCATCGATCGACTGAACCAGAAAAACAGCATATTTGAGTAAATCGATTTCTGAATCTGGCCTTTAAAGGACGGTAAAATAACGAGTCCATATGCGTATGCCAGGTAATCATCGAGCAGTTGATGAGAAAACCGCGTACGTGTGTCTCAGCAAAGCGTCGTCTGCAAAACACGAGGGCAATGGCAAAACGGGTATTCCAGCTGTTAGAGCGAGCGAAACTAATTTGTATGCAAAAAGGACAAACCAGCCAGACATTTCGGACATCCTCAATGTGCAAAGAAACAACTGTAGCACATGAGCAATCATAACTTACTTTGCCGAACAACGACCGCAGAACTCTCCTCGCCATGATTGACCTTGGTGACCTTCACTTCAACTTCCGTCACTTCCGTTTCACATGTGTGTGTGGTTGACCGGTCACTACTAACGAGGCAATCACCGGTCAGTTGATATAACTCACATTACGTTGTTCGAGGCTTATGATTTTACAATGTCCGTCTCCTTATTTGTTCACTCTTTGGTTTTTGTTTGTAACATCTACACACGTTTATCATAAACTTTAGTTTATGTGTATCAGTCCGTACTTCTTTTCAACATGTTTTGTCATTAAGAGTTAGGACCTTGCAAAAACGAACATCTATTAAAATCAGGTAAAACCAATTGCTCCTATTACCTACATAATTAAACTTTGACATAGGGTGCCTGAATGTCATTAAAAAATATTTGATGACATTAGCCACTCTAAAGGGACGCAAATCTGTCAGTCTTGTAGCTAAAAGCCAATTCTAAGTAGCGCCCCCTGAACCGGTTTCTCCCAGCAAATGAACACACCCCCCACCCCCCCCCCCCCCCCCCCCCCCCCCCCATTAATAAACCCTTTCACGTCGCCATAGTAGCGTCAACGACTGCAGGGAATGTTTTGTACCACAATGTCTCTCTCGACCCAACACGTCGCAGCAAATTAGCCACGAACTGCATAGTCTGGATGGGACAAGAACGCACGCAAGCACACACAGCGCATGCATGCCGCTTGCAGGCGCGTACGCATGCATACACACACACACACACACACACGCGCGCGCGCGCGCACACACACACACGCACACACACACACCTATATGCGTATATACACACACACTTACGCGCGCGCACCTATACGCGCACATGCACACAAACATGCATACCCCCGCACGCGCACATGCATGCATGCAAACACACTCGCACGCACGCATGCACACACGCGTACCCGCATGCACGCACGCAGAAGACAAACTGCTCCGTGAACGAATGTAGTCTCATTATCCTGTGGGTTCATCCATTAAGGCATCTTTGCGGCAGAACGTGCAGAGAACTGGGTGCAAGGGAAAGAGCATTCTAGTCCACTATAGACTTAATTCGCCTGCCTACTACTACTGACTCGGGTTCACAGAATGGGGAAAGAGCAGTGACGGTGATGGATGGTGATGGACACCTCTGCATGCTGCGTTTTTGGCAACTAACAAGACCTGCCGCTCAAGAATCGGGCCGATTATCCTCTGCAGGACTTGCAGAGCTTGACTAAAATCATTGTATCTTGACATGGTCAGAAAGGGACTACAGCATATGACTTTCGTGTACAAAACTCTTCATTTCCGCAATGATGTGGATTGTTTGATGAAATGTCATATTTCAGTAGTTGTTAGTTATAAACATATATATTCTCTCTCTCTCTCTCTCTCTCTCTCTCTCTCTC
>JAWQFJ010008286.1:0-24562 GCA_034096865.1 Theodoxus fluviatilis | reverse complement strand
AGAGCTTTTCTCGAGAGGTTGCGGTTTCGAACCCGATATTTTTTTTAAATTATTTTTAATATGCCAAAACCTGGAGGTTCAGCGGACCGAGATAGGGAACTTATATCGCATGTTTCAAAATCCAGTAATGATCTTCCTCAGAAACATGACTACACAGACAATAGAAATGTTGGTTCATTTCACATCAATGCTCTGTGTGTTCAGTTGGCTCTCTCCGTAGTTTCTGAGAGAGGTTCTTAATATAAAGAAACGGATGCACGCTCGTACAGTCTTTTCCTAGGGAAGCACAGATGGAAGGATCACGGGAAACGTTCACATACTCATTGTAGACAGGCACAATATGATGTGAGTAGGTAAAGAGTGTCAGTCAAGATGTTCCAACATTCCATGTACTGCACCATTGTGAGAGCATCTGTAGCACTGGTCGAGTGATACGGCGATCAGGAAAGTGAAGCGTTTGGAGGAGTGCTAGCTCATCCATAGCGTAACACAGTACATCCATTGTTTTTCCATCTACGCGTGCCTGTGGGCATTCGTGTATGTGTGCGTGTATACATGTATGTGTATGTGTTCGAGTGTGCGTGTGTGTGCGTGTATGTGTGTGTGTGTGCGTGGGTGCGTGTGTACGTAAGTGTATGTGTGTGCATGCGCGCGCGCACGCGTGCATGCATGCATCTTTGTGTTGTGGGAAGGTCAGAGAACTTAGTCCACTATATGAGCTTGTCCTCAGAACATTTTTATTGTGTAATATCTAGGGGAAAACTCTCTTGCAAACATAAATTTGTTTAGTAAGATATCATTTTGCGCTTTGTTACGATCAACATATTTCGTTCCGACTGTGGCTCGAACACAAACCCAGAAGAATTGCACATTAAACTTTGCTTGACACAATACCACACTGGCTTGGATCAGCGGGAACTACACAAGCTGGCTGTGATGAGAAAGAAGCTCTCGCTTTATCAACAAGTCCATGCGCTATCTTATCACGAGAGCTGTGTCTGCATTTATCCAGTTTGCTGCATTCCTCCCTGGCCAGTGCACGGGCTGAATGAGCTGCAGCACAATGCATCCATAACAACTGCTGAAAGCTGTGCCTGTGGACTGGAGTGGAAACAGATTTACCACGTCTCCCTACTCGATTCCTATAGGGCGCTTATCTGAGGAAATCCAGATTTGACTTATTCTTACTCTCACCAGCTCTAGGAATTATGTGGTCAATAGCATTAGATTGCCTGCAAAGGCTGACAGATCGTGAAATTCATTCATTCGTTCATTCGTTTGTACTTTCTTTCAAGCATCTACAGAAAAAGGCTATAGTGTCGTTTACTCGGATTAATGCTACGGAAATGATGGATGGAGAGAGAGAGAGAGAGAGAGAGAGAGAGAGAGACAGAGAGAGGGAAAGAGAGAGAGAGAGTGTGTGTGTGTGTGCGTGTGTGTACGCGCGCGTGTAGTTGTGAGCGCTAATGTGCATGCAAGCGTATGCAAAAATGCCAGTGAACAATCGTATGAGAGAGAGAGATGGATTGATTGATTGATTGATTGATTGATTGATTGATTGATTGATTGATTGATTGATTAAGTTTATTGTCAGGCCACTGGCCTATCACAACAAGTTATACATAATCAGCTTCATCCGCCATTGCAATACCAACAGATTCCCTCCTCATTCGCTGTGCATAATACAAATACATTGATAACTGTCTAATGCTGTTTGCTTCTTGTGTGGTGAAAAGCGTCTGGACAACTATGTCACTGTTAGCATATGACACATCACCGATGTATACATCTCTCAAATCTTTGTAAGCTGGACATTCAAGGAGGAAGTGTACCTCGCTTTCATCCGATTCATAGCAGGATGGATATAGCATGTGATTGTGACCATCTGGAATATATCTGTACTTATGATGAAAGAGCTCGCTAAAGCCTGTACGAAAGCGAATATACACGTCCCGAAATACATTTTTGTCTAATAGAGAGAGAAGAGAGAGAGAGAGAGAGAGAGAGACAGACAGACAGACAGACAGACAGACAGACAGACAGAGACAGACAGAGAGACAGAGAGAGACAGAGAGAGAGAGAGAGACAGAGAGAGAGAGACAGAGACAGAGAGAGACATAGACAGAGAGAGAGAGACAGAGAGAGACAGAGACAGAGACAGAGACAGAGAAAGACAGACAGAGAGAGAGAGAGAGGGGACAGACAGGAACAGAGAGAGGACAGACAGGGACAGATAGGACAGACAGGGACAGAGAGAACAGACACACGAGACAGACACACATACAGGCACTCACAGACACACAGACTGACACACAGACAGATAGACAAAGACAGAGACAGAAACAGACACATAAAGATAGAGAATGAATCAATAAATGAGATGTACAGTCTATAAGCTTTTGTAAGCTATGCAAGGCCATTAATCACGAATTCACTTAAACGGTTTACAGTAAGTGCAAGAAAATTCACCATTTCCCTAGTTATTCACCGTTTTCGAATCACGTGGGCAGACGTGGTAGGTTTATATTTACTTCCAACCCACAGGAGGTGAGTGTGAGAGGAGAGAGAGAGAGAGAGAGAGAAAGAGAGAGAGAATAATAGAGAATAAGAGATAATGAAAGAGAATAAGAGAAAAAGAGACAGAATAGAGAGAGAGAGAGAATGAGAAGAGAGCAGAGGAGAGAGAGAGAGAGAGAGAGAGAAAGAGAGAGAGAGAGAGAGAGAATGAGAAGAGAGAGAGAGAGAGAGAGAGAGAGAATGAGAAAGAGAGAGAGAGAGAGAGAGAGAGAGAGAGAGAGAGAATGAGAGAGAGAGAAGAGAGAGAGAGAGAATGAGAGAGGAAGTGAGAGAGAGAGAGAGAGGAGAGGAGAGAGATGAGATGAGAGAAGGGAGAGAGATAGAGAGGAAAGAGAGAGGGGAGAGAGAGAGATAGAGATTGAGAGAGAGAGAGAGGAGAGAGAGAGAAGAATGAGAGAGAGAGAGGAGAAAGAGAGTGGAGAGAAAGAGGAGAGAGAGAGAGAGAGAGAGAGAGGGAGAGAGAGAGATAGAGAGAGAGAGAGAGAGAGAGAGAGAGAGGAAGACAGGCTAATATACAACGTGTGTTTCATCTTCGTCTGGTTCCTTGCACAGAAGACACATTCTGGCACCTGAATCAGTGGGTATATGTATATATATATATATATACACGTGGTAGACGACGCAACTATCTTTGCGTTGAAATACACTGTCTTAGCCTTATCTACGAGACGATTGATCTTGTGTTTCAAGGACCTGAACAATTCTTTGTGAACGGCTAACCCAGAACGCAGCCACTGTCGCTCAGCTTGACGCTTTTTCTGCTTCAAAGCTCGGAGTTCGGAAGTGACCGCGCTATACCATGGAGTGGAGCGACGCTGAGGGACCTTGCGTTGCGTTGATGGGGCAATATATAATACCAATCACGTTGATGAGCATGTGAATAAATTACAAGAGAACTTGTGGGCAGTTAAATTGCTTTTTCTGAAAGATCTTAAAGTATCATTGATGTCGGTAACATTACAGATGCCCTGACCGCGTGCTCTAGTCATGTAATAAATTGAATGTAGAAGACATTGGTTACAATAGTACAAAGCGGTGGTGTGATTTTAAAAAGTTTCATCTTAAAAAGAATATGTAATGAATATCTAGGCAAATATTTGCACTACAGATATATTTAAAATATACTTCCTTACATAAAAAGCAAAAGCAAATACAAGCATTTGTTAACACAAAAGAACCAGGACCTGGTGCAAATAGTGTACACGTCTCTAGCCGGCAATGCAAACACTATCTGCAACTGTTTTGGAGAGTTGAGGCAGTTGTCGTGTGCAAGCGCCAGTGTCGTGGTGACATCTCAGTGCAGGCGCAGTATAACCATGTGTTAAAATTTGTCTATGTACTCTAATGTGCCCGATGCTGCTATGAATGTGCGTTTGTGTCCATTCTGACAGTGGAGAAAACTGCAACAATGCTTAACGATTCAATCACTGCGCGAAGAAGTACATGCCAGTTTTGAAGGAAACGAAAACCGCAGAGGTGTGTGGACTTGGCAAACTCTTGGCTGAAACTTACAAGTATCAGCAAGTATAATCTTGCCTTCTCTGGTGCCATGTTCAATACATCCCAGATCATGACCTTAGTCTTTTATGGTGCTCTATATAAGAGTGGAGAGAAAGACTGGCTGACAACTACATGGGATCGTTTCATTAGCACCGTTATAAAGGTCTTTGCAGTTTGGGAATGGCCAGACTGCGCGTTGAGCTGATGAACATAACTCGTTGCCCGAGAAGCAAGCAGGATCAGAAGGCCTACCCAACTGTGAACAAGATATTTGTTTTGTGTGTTATCTTATTGCCCAGATATATTTTAGCAAACATTAATGAAAAAAAATTACCCATGCTTCAAATATTTCACAAAAGCTTTTGGTAGTGTTCATAGAGAGGTTTTGATTAACATACTAGCAGGAAACGAAATACGAGGAAGAATTATTCAGATGTTGAAAGGTTGTTCAGTTCAGTACAGCATCTCGTAAGAGGAAATCGGGTCAAGGTCATTCTGATATGTTTTGGCAGTTCTGTTGGATTAAAATAATGTGTAGTAGTGCAGTCCTTGAGTATTCTTTACTACCGAGATCACTTCGTTATGATAATAGTCAATGAGGTAAGTCAAGAACTCTAAAGCATGGATTCAAACTTATGCCAAATAACGTTGCCAACCTCTGTATACCTCTTCTTGCTGTTGATAGTGTCCTCGGTACACATTGTAATCAGGTCTTCAGAATGCAAACCTTCTTTTTGAAGAGAGTCCTGTGACAGACATAGACTTACCGTCAACTTCAAACAACACAATTCATAAGAAAATAGATTGGATGGTCATATACAGCTTCTCAGAAAAATTGGTAACCCCAGAGAAAGGAAGCGAGAAGTTGCAACATTAAGCAACTCTTGCTTTGGTAAACAAGTTCAAAAACAAAATCCCTATATTTACCTCCGTAGTATGTTATCGAACACTATTTTTATGCCCAGATGGCCAACCAGTTTTTTGTTGTATGAAACCGAGTACAGGGGCGATGGGAGAGACTAATGCAAAAAGGACACGATGAACGCATCTACTAAATGCCATAGACAATTTAGACTCGACTAACACTACCACAGTCGACGCTGCACGTAGCACACACACCATACCGAGCCGACGTCTGTCCTTGAACAGCCAGTGCGCGCGGACCGTCTCACCGCCTCATGCACAGTGCTGACGTCCCCCATTCAAAGTATGTGCCACTGAACGTCCTGACTCACGAGCCTCCGCAACTCACTGGACATTGGCGGAAGAAAGTCTTGAGCGCTCCGAGACACACACGCGACTCGCTGCATTCGACACTGCCACGCCACTAGTCATACACCCTCTACGCGCGCGTTCCAGCAGGGCGCGTGATCGCGAGCGCCCTCACACAGAACATGTGTGCAGATCAACTAACCAACATCTAGTCCTGGAGTCTGCCCCGCAATCACCCTCGCGCTCCAGTCTCGTGCTCTTAGTCCATGCTATCTTCATCTTGCTCCATCTGATCTCCTCTTGCTCCTCCGACTGCGTTCTCGCGCAGGCGCGTTCTCTTCCTTTATGAACACCTGTATTCATCTTCTGCTGACTCGTCCCTCGCACTCTTCTTTTGCCCACTTAACGCTCTTACCTGTTACCCTCCTCTACCTGGTATTCCCACTTCACTTCGACTTCATTCCCCCCCATTTTGCAGCCTCATTTACATCCCACACTCTCTAGCCACCCCTTCTCCCTTCCCCTCCCTTTCTCTCTCTTTGCTCCCCCCCCGCATCGTCGTACGTGATAGATCTACGCCTCTCTACCTCCCTCGCGACCGCGGCGGCCTCTACCGAGCGCATGCTGATCTGTAGTCGTAGTGCTCTCTCACCCCGAGGCAGCTCCCACGTGCTTGATGCTCTGTCCCGATCCTCCCCCTTGATGTTTACTTTACCCTTATCCATCTATCTTCTAAGCTTCATGGTCAGAGACCACCTATCCTCCCGCCAGAGCTCTCCTTCGCCACCTAGCATGGTCTTCCTCCACCACACACCTGTGGACAAATCGATCCCGCCTACCACACACTCCCCTCCTCCTAATCATCCTCCTCCTCCTCCTCTCCTCCCCCTCCTCCTCCGCCTCCTCCTCCTCCTCCTCATCCTCCTCCTCCTCCTCCTCCTCCTCCTCCTCTCCTCCTCTCCTCCTCCTCCTACTCCTCCTCCTCTCAAAAGGGCACAAATAGTTGTTGACACAACTCTAGTGTCGTACGCAGAGATGTATAGATGAAATATCGCTTGCTTAATTAACTGAAAATCTCAGGGTAGGCGATGTTTTGGGTTATTCTTCATAATAGCATGTAAAGGAAGAAGTTTCTCGCTTCTCCTATTCTGGATCGGCCCTACGTTCAAGACGACTAGCGCTACCGAGCGCTCGATAGCACTAGCATATACAAGTCGTTTAAGAGTCGAGCGCTATGGAGCGCTAGATAGCCCGCCGCAGAGAGACGCCCAACATGGCTACTGTCGCGGGGACGCGACATGGGTTGATTAGAGGGAATAATAAAGGGGTGATAAATTTAGGTGACACCGTGTTCCGCTCAAACAACGGTTAGGGTCAGGGTTCATTATAGCTTGGGCGGGAATTTCTCAGCGAGAGCACGGGCTGAGAAGTGAGTATTTTGCTAGGGGATTACCGATTGACCCAGCACGGGCTAGGGGTCAATACGAATTAAGCTCCCTGATTGGATGCGCACTACCGCGTGAGGGAGGTTTCTTGATTAGGGAGACGCGAAACGAGGTTCATTATTCATCGGGTTGGATGAGGAGAAAGACGTGCGAGCTTGGTGCTCCGCGAGTCGAAAACCGCTGGAGTGGTTTTTGGGTGCGAATGTCGTATTTTGCAAGTCTTGCCTTGGCGGCTAGGCCAGCCGGCCAGGAAGATTCCGAGAATTAGTCTTGAACGGGACGTGAGGATTTGGTCGACGTGTTTTCACAGCCTTCGTTGGGGTAAGGCCGAATTCTTGTTTCTTTCGCTTGCCATGTGGGAAATGACCGTTAGGGTGACGGCGGGAAAGAATTCGATTATCGGGACAGAAAAGGGATAAGCTAAAAAAATAAGGGACTCACTTTCTTTGGTAGAAATGGACAAACTCCTTTTGTATTAAGTTGTGGAATTCGTGCAATCTCGTTTAACGTTTGGGATGGTTTAAACGAGGCGTTCTCGTGGGGAGGGAAGCGAAGAGAGGGGTTCTCTGAGCACGTGGGTCGAGGGCGGTCGCCCTACTTCCAGTAATTCCATGAAAGAGTTATGGGGAAAAGAAAATAGTAGCTTATTAGTCCAGGTCGTTGTGTTACAGGCTTTTTAGGGTAGCTGAGTCTTATGGATGACAGACGCTCTGACTTGGATGGTGACGGATGGTGGACCGGGACTCTACCGTCTACGCTGAGCTTCTGAGGGCTCTACTTTCCAGCGCCGGGTGGAACGCTGGTGCGGGTCGACGAACTGCTTCTTCAAGTGCACTGGGGTGTGCTGGTTCCTCAACGTTGGTGTCCAAAGTTGCAAGTACTTCTCGTGTAGTAAGCCTAGTCTAGCTCAGGGAGTGGACTGTGAAATTCCAGGGGGGAATTGGTGTATTTTGGACTTACTACAGACCTCGACTTTCTTCTAACTGAGGGGACAGCAGAAGATAGCGAGGGGGCACGGAGACAATTCGTGTAACAGGTATCGCTCAGGGGAGTGTTTCCTTTCACTTACGCAAGTGGTGAAGAAAGAGAGATGGGAACTGTAATCTCTCCCTACACAAGGGGTGTGTGGGTAGTCTAACTCTGTGGGATAGGGAGTGGGACACTTCTAAGAGTGGACTGGAATTCCGGAGGGAGGAATTCGAACTCGGACAGGAAGCCCGGGGGGGGGGGGGGGGGTAAGGTGGTCGAACTTATGTGCTTTAATACCTGCAAGGGGGTGAAAAGTGCTATAGTGTGTTGCAACGGAGAGACATTGCAACGGAACAGTGTGAGGTACTATTTGATTCACTGGGTTGGATGATGTGTTTCACACTGTGACAGATTTGGACTCGACCGTGGATAACCTTACTGTGTTTGGAGTTTATGTTGAATGGGTGTGTGTTATTCTTGGATCCGTGGGAGGAGCCAGGCAGGCAAGCGGTTGCTTTTCCCATTCATCTGTGCTAGTACTCGCATGTGAACACAACGACAAGGAGAGTTGGAGTCAGTGTCGGCGTTTTTTTTTTCTTTTAACGGACGGTCCCCACGACTAAACTACAGCGCAGGCGACTAACTAGCACAGATGAATGGGAAAAGCAAACGCTTGCAGGTTCTTGGCTCCTCCCACGGATCCAAGAATAACACACACACCCATTCAACATAAACTCCAAACACAGTAAGGTTATCCACAGTCGAGTCCAAATCTGTCACAGTGTGAAACACGTCATCCAACCCAGTGAATCAAATTGTACCTCACACTGTTCCGTCGCAATGTCCCTCCGTTGCAACACACTATAGCACTTTTCACCCCCTTGCAGGTACGAAAGTACATAAATCCGACCACCTTACCCCCCCCCCCCCCCGGGCTTCCTGTCCGAGTTCGAATTCCTTCCCCCGGAATTCCAGTCCACTCTTAGAAGTGTCCCACTCCCTATCCCCGAGTTAGACTACCCACACACCCCTTGTATAGGGAGAGATTACAGTCCCCATCTCTCTTTCTCCACCCCTTGCATAAGTGAAAGGAAACACTCCCCTGAGTGATACCTGTTACACGAATTGTCTCCGTGCCCCCTCGCTATCTTCTGCTGTCCCCCCAGTTAGAAGAAAGTCAAGGTCTGTAGTAAGTCCAAAAACACACAATTCCCCCCTGGGATTTCACAGTCCACTCCCTGAGCTAGACTAGGCTTACTACACGAGAAGTACTTGCAACTTTGGACACCAACGTTGAGGAAACAGCACACCCCAGTGCACTTGAAGAACAGTTCGTCGACCCGCGCCAGCGTTCCACCCGGCGTTGGAAAGTAGAGCCTTCGGAAGCTCAGCGTAGGCAGTAGAGTCCCGATCCGCCATCCGTCACCATCCAAGTCGTAGCGTCGGTCATCCACAAGACTCAGCTACCCTAAAAAGCCTGTAACACAACGACCTAGACTAATAAGCTACTATTTTCTTTTCCCCATAAACTCTTTCAAAGAATCACTGAAACAGGGCGACCGCCCTCAACCCACGTGCTCAGAGAACCCCTCTCTTACGCTTCCCTCCCCACGAGAACGCCTCGTTTAAACCATCCCAAACGTTAAACGAGATTGCACGAGTTCCACAACTTACACCTAAAAGGAGTTTGTCCATTTCTACCAAAGAAAACGAGTCCCTTATTTATTTAGCTTATCCATTTTCGTCCCGATAATCGAATTCTTTCCCGCCGTTACCCCAACGGTCATTTCCCACATGGCAAACGAAAGAAACAAGAATTCGGCCTTACCCCAACAAAGGCTGTGAAAACACGTCGACCAAATTCCTCACGTCCCGTTCAAGACTAATTCTCGGAATCTTCCTGGCAGGCTGGCCTAGCCCCCAAGGCAAGACTTGCGAAATACGACATTCGCACCAAAAAACCACTCCAGCGGTTTTCGACTCGCGGAGCACCAAGCTCGCACGTCCTCCCTCTCATCCAACCCGATGAATAATGAACCTCGTTTCGCATCTCCCAAGTCGAGACCCTCCCTCGCGCGGTAGTGCGCATCCAATCAGGGAGCTTAATTCTCATTGACCCTCAGCCCGTGCTGGGTCAATCGGTAATCCCCTAACAAAATACTCACTTCTCAGCCCGCGCCCTCGCTGAGAAATTTCCGCCCAAGCTATAATGAACCCTGACCCTAACCGTTGTTTGAGCGGAACACGGTGTCACCTAAATTTATCACCCCTTTATTATTCCCTCTAATCAACCCATGTCGCGTCCCCGCGACAGTAGCCATGTTGGGCGTCTCTCTGCGGCGGGCTAT
The DNA here is from genome assembly GCA_034096865.1 of Theodoxus fluviatilis. Lineage (NCBI taxonomy): Eukaryota > Metazoa > Mollusca > Gastropoda > Cycloneritida > Neritidae > Theodoxus > Theodoxus fluviatilis. Next base: position 14,511 of record JAWQFJ010008286.1, on the reverse strand, counting down.
CTAGCGCTCCATAGCGCTCGACTCTTAAACGACTTGTATATGCTAGTGCTATCGAGCGCTCGGTAGCGCTAGTCGTCTTGAACGTAGGGCCGATCCAGAATAGGAGAAGCGAGAAACTTCTTCCTTTACATGCTATTATGAAGAATAACCCAAAACATCGCCTACCCTGAGATTTTCAGTTAATTAAGCAAGCGATATTTAATCTATACATCTCTGCCTACAACACCTAGAGTTTTTTTGTCAACAACATGTTTGTGCCTTTTGGAGGAGGAGGAGGAGGAGGAGGAGGAAGGCCGGAGGAGGAGGCGGAGGGAGGAGGGAGGAGGAGGCAGGAGGAGGAGTGAGGAGAGCGATGGCAATGGAGGAGTCGGGAGGAGGAGGAGGAGGTGAGGAGGTAGCTGAGGCGATGGAGGATAGGAGGTGAGGAGGACAGTGAGGAGGGCAGGATCGGATGGAAGAGGGAGGAGGGAGGAGGAGGAGGGAGGAGGGAGGAGGAGGAGGAGGAGGAGGAGGAGGAGGAGGAGGAGGCAGGAGGAGGAGGAGGCAGGAGGAGGGAGAAGGGAGACGAGTGAGGGAGAGCAGGGAGGAGAGAAACAGAGAGGGGGAGGAGGAGGGAATAGGTACCGGGAGGAGGGGGCGGAGGAGGAAAGCGATGTTATGACAGGATGAGGCCGCTAACCGATTGCATTCCCATACTCCGACAGGTGGTCGTCGTACTTCTCGCCACCTTCCTTTGCAGCGCGCGTGGAGGGTGTAGTCTCTAGGGCATATTTCGACCACGTCTGAGTGCTCACACCAACTTATCTGCCCAAACTCCATTATCGGGAATCTCAAATTCAGTAGTTCGTGGCCTCCTTGATATAGTCTACTTGCATGGAGGGTGGACACTGTCCTGCTTTTCCCTACCGCAATCGTAATTTGAGGTGCCGAATTTGTATATAGTCAGAAAATATTTCATATGGCATTTATATGTTATACGGCGTTCATCGTGCACTTTTCTCCATTAGTCTTCCATCGTCCCAATACTCACGGTTTCATACATGAGCAAAAAAACTGGTTGCATCATGGGCATAAAAAGTAGTTTTCGATAACATACTACGGGAAAGATAATAAGGGAATTTGTGTTTGAATATTTGGTTTACCATAAGCAAGCGTTGCTTTAAGGTTGCACTTCTCTGTTTTCCTTGCTCTGGGGTACCAATATTTTCTGGAGAAGCTGTATGACCATCCGAATGCGCTTTATAGAATGGTGCTCTATGTTTTGGTTGAAAGTGGACGTACAGTCCTATGTGCTGTCCACAAGACTCTCTTACAAAGAATGTGATATTCTGAAGACCTAGTACAGATGTGTCAGACGAGGACAATACTCAACACGCAAGACGAATGGATTACGAGAGGTTGACGTATCTGGCATACAGTTGAGATTCGCATGCTTTAGCAGTTCTTCGATGTACCCCTACAAACCTCGATTGAACTATATGAATCATTACGGATTGATCTGGTAGTAAACGCAATACCTCACAGGAACTCGGCAATCTACAACATTATTTTAATCCAACCGGAACTCGCCATAAACTGTATCAGACATGACGCTTGACTCCCCGAATTGCCCTCTTACGAGATTGCAGTACTGTAAACTGAACATCCTTTCAATCATCTGGAATAATTTCTTTCCTCGTATTTTCTATTTCCTGCTGATGTTATGTTAACTCAACAACCATCTCTATGAACTACTTACGCACAAAGTTTTCTTTTGTGAGAATTAATTTTGAAGCAGTGGGTAATTTTTTTCATTAATGTTGGCTAAAATATATCTGGGCGCAGTAAGATAACACGCAAAACAAATATCTTGTTCACGAGTCTGTTGGGTGAGTGCCTTCCTGGAATCGCCTTGCTTTCCTTCTCAGGGCTATCGGGCAAACGAGGTCTGTTCATGAGCATGTCAGCTCAACCTCGGCAGTCCTGCCATTTCCCAACACCTTGCAAAGACCTTTATAACGGTGCTAATGAAAAACGATCCCGACTGTAGTGTCACAGCCATGTGTCTTTCTCGTTCACACTCCCTCGTTATAGTCGATGGACACCATAAGGAGACTAAGGTCGATGATCATGGATGTATTGAACAATCGGCACCGAGAGAAAGGCACAGATATACTGTGCTGATACTTGTAATGTTTTCCGCCAAGGGTTTGCCAAGTCCACACGGACCTCTGCGGTTTTACGTTTCCTTAAACAGGCATGTACGACTTAACCTTCGCCCCCCAGTGATTGAAAATCGTTAAGCATGTTTGCAGTTTCTCTTGCAACACTGTCAGAATGGACACAACGCAAATCATAGCAGGCATCGGTGCACATTAGAGTACATAAGACAAATTTTACACATGGTTTACTGCGCCTGCACTGAGATGTCACCACGCACTGGCGCGTTCACAGACAACTGCCTCAACTTCCAACAGTGGCAGATAGGTTTGCTATCTGCCGGCTAGAGACGTGTGTACACTATTTGCACAGTCTGGTTCTTTTGTTTTAAAATGTGTATTTTGCTTTGAATTTTTATGGAAGGAAGTATATTAAATACATTAGTAGTGCAAATATTTGCACAAGATATTCATTGTATGCATATTCTTTTTAAGGATGAAACTTTTAAAATCCACACACCACCGCTGTGTAATATGCTAAACCAAGTCTTCTACATACAATTTACTACTACGACTAGAGCACCGCGGTCAGCGGCAGCTGTAATGTTACCGACATCAATGATCTGTAATGATCTTCAGAATAATGCAATTTAAGCCCACAGTTCTCTTTGTAATTTATTCACATGCTCATCAAACGTGATTGGATAAATCATGCCCATAAAACGCAACGCAAGGTCCCCTCATAGCGTCGCTCCACCCCATGTATAGAGCGGTCACTTCCGAACCTCCGAGCTTTGTTGAAGCCAGAAAAAGGCGTCAACCTGAGCGACAGTTATGGGGGGTCTGCGATTTCTGGGTTAGCCGTTCACATAGAATTGTTCAGGTCATTGGTAAACACACAAGATCAATTCGTCTCCACTAGATAAGGCCTTAAGACAGTGTTTCACAACGCAAAGATAGTTGCGTCCACGTCTACCACGTGTATTATATTATGTATATAGAATATACCCACTTGATTCAGTGCCAGAATGTGTCTTCTGTGCAAGGAAACCAGCGACTGAAGATGAGAACACACGTTGTATATTAGCCTGCTTCCTCTCTCATCTGATCTATCTCACTCTGCTATCTCTCTCTTCTCTCTCGCATGTCGTGTCTCTCTCGACAACGTCTATCTCTCCTTCCTCTATATCTCTTTGCTCCTATCTTTCTCTCTGCTGTCTCTCTCTCTCTCCGCTCGTCTCTCTCTCCTCTCTGTTCTCTCCTCTCTTTCATCTCCTCTCTCTCTCTTTCAATCTACGATCTCTCTCATTCTCTCTCTCTCTCATTCTCCTGCCTCTCTCTCTCTCTTTCTCATCTCCTTTCTCTCTTGCCTCTCCTCTGCTCTCTCTCTTTCTCTCTCTATCCTCATTATCTCTCTCCTGTCTCTTTCTCTCTCTCTCTTTTCTCCATTCTCTCTCGTCATCTCCTCTCTCTCTCTCTCTCATTCTCATCTCTCTCTCGCTCTCTACTCTCGTGTATCGCATGCTCTCTCCTCTCTCCTCTCGTCATCTCTTCTCATCAGTCTCCTCGACTCTTCCGTTATTCCTGTCTTCTTTTTCTCTTATTCTCTCCCCCATTATTTCATTATCTTTATTCTCTCTTATTCTCTCATTCTCTATTCTTCTCTCTCTCTCTCTCTCTCACACTCACCTCCTGTGGGTTGGAGGTAAAAATAAACCTACCACGTCTGAACACGTGATTCGCAAAACGGTGAATACCGAGGGAAATGGTGACTTTACTTGCACTGTAACTGTAAACCGTTGTAAATGAAATTCGTGATGAATTGGGCCTTACATAAGCTTACAAAAGCTGAACAGTACTGGACATCTCATTTAGTGATTCATTCGTCTAGCTGTATGTGTTCTGTTTCTGTCGCTGTCTTGGTCTATCTGTATGTGTGTCTGTCTGTGTGTCTGTGAGTGTCTGTATGTGTGTCTGTGAGTGTGTCTGTTCTCTCTGTCCCTGTGTGTCCTATCTGTCCCTGTCTGTCCTCTCTGTCCCTGTCTGTTTTCTCTCTCTCTCTCTCTGTCTGTCTTTCTCTGTCTCTGTGCTCTGTCTCTGTCTCTCTCTGTCTGTCTCTCTGTCTATGTCTCTCTCTGTCTCTGTCTCTATCTCTCTGTCTCTCTCTCTCTCTCTCTCTCTCTGTTTATCTCTTTGTCTGTCTCTAACTGTCTGTCTGTCTGTCTGTCTGTCTGTCTGTCTGTCTCTCTCTTCTCTCTCTACTCTCTCTATTAGACAAAAAGGTATTTCGGGACGTGTATATTCGCTTTCGTACAGGCTTTAGCGAGCTCTTTCATAATAAGTACAGATATATTCCAGATGGTCACAATCACATGCTATATCCATCCTGCTATGAATTGGATGAAAGCGAGGTATACTTCCTCCTTGAATGTTTACCTTACAAAGATTTGAGAGATGTATACATCGGTGATGTGTCATATGCTAACAGTGACATAGTTGTCCAGACGCTTTTCACCACACAAGAAGCAAACACATTAGACAGTTATCAATGTATTTGTATTATGCACAGCGAGGGAGGAGGGAATCTGTTGGTATTGCAATGGCGGATGAAGCTGATTATGTATAACTTGTTGTGATAGGCCATTGGCCTGACAATAAACTTAATCAATCAACCAATCAATCATTCAATCATTCAATCAATCAATCAATCAATCAATCTCTCTCTCTCTCTCATACGATTGTTCACTGGCATTTTTGCATACGCTTGCATGCACATTAGCGCTCACAACTACACGCGCGCGTACACACACGCTCACACACACTCTCTCTCTCTCCTCTCTCTGTCTCTCTCTCTCTCTCTCTCTCTCTCTCTCTCTCCATCCATCATTTCCGTAGCATTAATCCGAATAAACGACACTAAAGCCTTTTTCTTTCAAAGCTTGAAAGAACGAACAAACGAATAAATAAAATAATGAATTTCACGGTCTGTCAGTCTTTGCAGGCAATCTAACGCCATTGACTACATAATTCCTAGAGCTGGTTAGAGTAAGAATAAGTCAAATCTGGATTTCCTTAGATAAGCGCCCTTTAGGAATCGAGTAGGGAGACGTGGTAAATCTGTTTCCACTCCAGTCCACAGGCACAGCTTTCAGGAGTTGTTATGGATGCATTGTGCTGCAGCTCATGTAGCTGCCCGTGCACTGGCCAGGGAGGAATGCAGCAAAGTGGATAAATGCAGACACAGCTCTCGTGATAAGATAGCGCATGGACTTGTTGCTAAAGCGAGAGCTTCTTTCTCATCACAGCCAGCTTGTGTAGTTCCCGCTGCTCCAAGCCAGTGTGGTATTGTGTCCAGCAAAGTTTTATGTGCACTTTTTCTGGGTTTGTGTTCGAGCTACAGTCGGAACGAAATCTGTTGATCGTAACAGAGCGCAAAATGATATCTTACTAAACAAATCTATGTTTGCAAGGATGTGTTTCACTCGAAATTACACAATAATATGTTCTGAGGACAAGCTCATATAGTGGACTAAGTTCCCTAACCTTCCCACAACACAAAGATGCATGCATGCACGCGTGCGCGCGCGCATGCACACACATACACTTACGTATACATGCACGTACGCACGCACGCACACACACACACACACACACACACACACGCACGGACACATACACACATATGTATACACGCACACATACACGAATGCCCACAGGCACGCGTAGATGGGAAAAAAATGGATGTACTGTGTTACGCTAAGGATGAGCCAGCACTCCTCCAAACGCTTCACTTTCCTGATCGCCGTATCACTCGACCAGTGCTACAGATGCTCTCACAATGGTGCAGTACCTGGAATGTTGGAACATCTTGACTGACACTCTTTACCTACTCACATCATATTGTGCCTGTCTACAATGAGTATGTGAACGTTTCCCGTGATCCTTCCATCTGTGCTTCCTAGGAAAAGACTGTACGAGCGTGCATCCGTTTCTTTATATAAGAACCTCTCTCAGAAAACTACGGAGAGAGCCAACTGAACACACAGAGCATTGATGTGAAATCAACCAACATTTCTATTGTCTGATGTAGTCATGTTTCGTGCTTAGAGAGTTTCTGAGGAAGATCATGCCTGCATTTTGAAACATGCGATATAAAAACCGCTGGCGCTGAACCTCCAGGTTTGGCATATTAAAAAATAAATTTAAAAAATAACGGGTTCGAACCCACAACCTCTCGAGAAAAGCTCTCTCTCTCTCCCCCCCCCCCACCCCCCCTGCCCCCCCCCCCCCCCCCCCCCTGTATCCCTTCCCTTCTCTCGAGCAACCGCTCCTCCCCTGTGGCTGGCATTGTACTGTCAGCTTTGATAACGTCAGGCATTTCGCCATTCCGTCAAACTAAACAGCCTCGCCATTCCATCAATTGACATCGAGTTAAAAAAACCACTTCTCTTCAAGCCTCGATTCTGAAAATTTGATACATTCAATCGGACCTAACTTCCAGTTAGTGTGCAAAATCTCAAGGAAATCCGTCAGTAGTTTTGAGATATAAGGCCGTGGAGTCGGGACAGACACACACACACACACACACACACACACACACACACACATAAAGTCTGTGGGACCTCCAGTAAACCTGGAGGGATAAAAACCGCTGGCGCTGAACCTCCAGGTTTTGGCATATTAAAAAATAAATTTAAAAAAGATCGGGTTCGAACCCACAACCTCTCGAGAAAAGCTCTCTCTCTCTCTCTCTCTCTCTCTCTCTCTCTCTCTCTCTCTCTCTCCTCTCTCTCTCTCTCTCTCTCTCCCCCCCCCCCCCCCCCCCCCCTGTACTCCCTTCCCTTCTCTCGAGCCACCGCTCCTCTCCTGTGGCTGGCATTGTTCTGTCAGCTTTGATCACGTCAGGCATTTCGCCATTCCGTCAACTAAACAGCCCTCGCCATTCCATCAATTGACATCGAGTTAAAAAAAACCCACTTTCTCTTCAAGCCTCGATTCTAAAAATTTGATACATTCAATCGGACCTAACTTCCAGTTAGTGTGCAAAATCTCAAGGAAATCCGTCCAGTAGTTTTTGAGATATAAGCCGTGGAGTCGGGACAGACAGACACACACACACACACACAGACAGACAGATAAAAAACCACTTTCTCTTCAAGCCTCGATTCTGGAAATTTGATACATTCAATCGGAACCTAACTTCCCTCCAGTGTTCAAAATCTCAATGAAATCCGTACAGTAGTTTTTGAGATATAAGCCGTGGAGAGGGGACAGACAGACAGACACACACACACACACACACACACACACACAGACACACACACACACACACACACACACACACACACACACACACACAGAGAACAGATAAAGTCTGTAGGACCTCCAGTAAACTGGAGGGATAAGTACCCTATCTCGGTCGGCTGTACTTAGTAGGCCTAAAGGAATCTCCGTTTCTAATCCGATTTCCACAAACTTGCCTATTGCTTTGATTGTTAAAATATTATAAGGACTGTTGCTGTCCTTTTTTATCATCATTATACAGACTCAGTAAGAATGTTACTGCACGTTAATGCAGTGACTCGCTCATCCTATCACGCTGCAGTCTGTCCGTACACCTCCTGCATCGCTGAAAGCGTCCCACTCACACAACCTGCCGAGCTGGCTGCCCTGACTGAAGGCCTGCTGGCGGGTTGATAAGCGCGTTCACTCATCAACAACTGCTTTTGACCAGACATAAACTTGTCCTTTTTTCCTATGCATTCTCTTCACCATCAGCTTGTCAGCTTACCATTCCTGTGGTCATAGCAATTATGCTTCAGTACGAACTCAATACGATATTGTAATATATAAAGTCGAGCAGTTACTTCAAGGGGTAGAAATGAATACCTTTCATTGTAAATATTTTCTGCCGTTTGCAAGCAAACTGTGAGAGAAGTGGTCGTTCATATCATGAATAGCGGTTAGTCATGGATTCCTTACGAATGATGACACAGTTCATGCAATGGTGCTATGCCCAGTTCTTACCTGGAGACAGGGGAGAAGGGGAGGTGTGGGAATTGCATGCGAGGTGACGGTGACTGTGACACGGATTGGGACCTTCAGGGTAAAGAAGCTGAACTTTCCTTATTGTTGTGAGTGGGTATATAATCAGCACTCAAGCTTTGCAACTGATTCATCTGCATTAAAAATCATATCGCGCACAGGCACTCACACACACACACACACACACACACACACACACACGCACACACACATACACACGCACACACACACGCACACATTCACTAACTTGCACACATACACACACACACACACACACACACACGTGCATGCGCACGCACTAACGCATGCACAGCGCAAGTATTCTATCTCAAACCCCATTAGTGTTTCCTTGGAGCTGGATGCAGTGAAACTGGATTTTTATACTCAGTCCAAAAGGCCGGTTACACTGTTCTTTTAGATTCGCCACACCAATCCCACCATTTATGTTCAAGCGATATCTTTGGAAAGAAAAGTGCAGACAGTTTTTCGGTGTTTCTGAAAGGTTTCTTATTAACAGAGTTTAAATTATCGTAGGTTGCTTCATTTGACAACAGCAAGGACGACACTTACTATATATTGGGTTGAGAAAGAGAAGAGGATCGGTAGGAAAAAGGGGGAGGGGGAGTTGAGAAGCTGAATCAAGGAGGAAATGAGGAACGAGGAAGTGCTGAACGAGGAGGTGCTGAACGAGGAGGGTGGGGATAAAGAAGAGGAGGAGAAGGAAGAGGAGGAGGAGGAGGAGGAAATAGAGGAGAAGGAGGAGGAAGAGGAGGAGGAAAAGGAGGAGGAGGAGGAGGAGGAGGAGGAGGGAGGAGTAGACGAGGACGAGGAGGACGAGGACGGAGGACGAGGAGGAGGACCAAGGAGACGAGGAGGACAAAGACGAGGAGGAGGAGGAGGAGGAGGAGGAGGAGGAGGAGGAGGAGGAGGAGGAAGAGAGGAGGAGGAGGAGGAGGAAGAGGAGGAGGAGGAGGAGGAGGAGGAGGAGGACAAGGACAAGGAAATGGACGAGGAGGAGGAGGAGAGGAGGAGGAGGAGAGGAGGAGGAGGAGAGGAGGAGGAGGAGGAGGGACAAGGAGGAGGAGGAGGAGGAGGGAGGAGGAGGGACAAGGAGGAGGAGGGACAAGGACGAGGACGGACAAGGACGAGGAGGACAAGGAGGAGGAGGATGACGGGGTTGACGATGAGTAAGTCTTCTAGGAGGAGGAGGAGGAGGACGAGGAGGAGGAGGATGACGAGGAGGAGGGGTGAGAACAACGTAGAGGAGGAGGACGACGACGAGGTTGAGGAGGGGGAGGACGAGGAAGAGGATGATGAAATGCAGGAGGAGGAGGAAGAGCAGGAGGATTAGGAAGAGAAGGAGCAGGACGAGGACAAAGACGTGGACGAGGACGAGGAGGAGGAAAAGGAGGAGACAACTCCCAAACTCTGTGGACACCGAGGCACTCATTTCATAATTGATGTTGTGACTTTCCATAAATGTAAGTATGATACACTTCGTTCATGGTCATCCACTTGTTTGTCGGTGTCAAACTAAATGCTCGACGTTGCAGGTGTTTTCTCGGCAAATCCAGTCTCTGTTGTAAGATTACATCCTGTTTTAGCAAGTCCGTTTTAGTGATAAGTGTGCTAACCCACAAAATACTCGTCAGCTGTATGCTTACACACTCATTAAAAAAGAGCACATTAACTTGTTAGGCATCAAGACATATCAATACTGAACAGTTTGGGGGAGAAAGCCAATTAATAAACAATCTAATACATATTGGATGCTGATTATGGGTTTTTTCAACTGATTTTTCGATTCGATTTGTGTCCTTTTCTGTCTGTCGATTCGTTTTACTCCATGTACAAAGTTTTTAATGGAGTGTCGGAGTCCTCAAGTGCTAACAACACAGCCTTCGGCGTGGGGGAAAAAGATAGCCTCTTTGGTGGGCACTGTTGTCAAGCAGGTACGATAACTTCTCTTATCTCTATCGGCTGTTTCATCGTTTACATTCTGTTGGCTCCAAACACTTGGCTGATATCAATTCGACAAGGAAGTGGCGGTACGCTACGTCGAGAGACGGGAGCCGTCAGAATCAGTTCGGGCAGAGAGGGAAGATGGCGGCTCCTTCAAACAGTGAGTGAGACATTGCCAGTCCCCCAACACTTCCCTGTTCTTATTGACAGACTTTTACGCCTTGTCCTGTGACTTTGCATTATCGGATTTCGTCATTCCCAGTGCGTCCAATACAAATTTACCCTTGGTCTGGCAAGCGAAGTTCAAGTCGGGACACAGATGCGCACAGCAGTTGATCTGCTTCAAGTGAGAAGTTGCTACGTGAGAACTGCTTTGCATCCATCCCTGTGTCCATCCTTCCTGCAGTAGACTGCTTTATTTCTCCCATTCTGTCTATCGCGAATGCCGTTCTCTGCTGTCAAGTGAGGGTTACCTTGGGCCCTGAGACGCGTGTACCCTGAGGTCAGAACTGTCAGTTGAGAAGAGAGCATCCGGGCCTTTGCGAACACAAACACTGCGTTCCTAGGAAGTCCACTTTAGGAGGCAGACGTCCTCATGTGCATCGGCTGTTCACGCGTCCGGCTGGAAAAAGCAGAGGCAAGAAAAGTGTCTTCAACTGCTGAAGTAACCCTGCATTCACAGCGGAACAGCGTCTAGAGCACCCAGAGGGAAACACCGTCAAAATGTGGACAGTCAAGTTACGACATGTGGTGACCGTTTTGGCTTTTCACCTGCTGATTGTGAATTACACCATGGGTGAGTACAACTTTACCTGTCCTTGAAACTAGCATTCCAACCGCCACGATAGTCTACCGTGCATGAATGTTCCAACACACTTTGCATTCACCTACTTCTCTGCTGTGTTGGATACATACACACATACACATTTTCACACACAAATACACATACACGCACGCACAGTCACGCACGCACGCATTCATACACACACTCAAATACACACGCACAAATTCGTGCAACACAATCATACACATACAATTGCACACACACACCGATTATACACAGTCACAGTAAAACAAACACACACACACACACACATTCACATACGCGCGCGCGCTCACACACACACACACACACACACACACACACACACAGAGTGAGAAACAGAGAGACAGACAGACAGACAGACAGACAGACAGACAGACAGACACAGACAGACAGACAGACAGACAGACAGACAGACATATAACAGACAGACAGAGAGATGGAGAGAGACAAACAGACAGAGAGAGAGAGAGAGAGAGACAGAGACAGAGAGAGAGACAGAGAGAGAGAGAGAGAGAAAGAGACAGAGACAGAGAAAGCCACAGAGAGAAAGGGACTTCACAAAAAAGCATTGGTGTTTCATTCGTGCTAGCCTGATTGTGTGTATTTAATACACGTATTTGCAGTGTCTGTTATCATATGTGCTGTGCATGCAGCAATGCTTGCAAGTATACTTGCGTGTGTTTGTGCATGCGCGGTGTAGGCCTATGTGCGCGCGTGCGCGTGTGTGCTTATGTGTGTGTCTGTGTGTGTATGTGTGTGTACGTGCATGTATGTGTGTGTGTACGTGCGTGCTTGTGTGTGTGTGTGTGTGTGTGTATGTGTGTATGTTTATGTATTCGAGTGTGTTTGTGCGCGTGCCTTCGTGAGTGCGTGCGAACATGAAAGGAAACAAATCTAAATATTTCTCTACAAAGTTTACTATCCCGGTGAAATGAAGTATTTTGCATTTGAATCAATTCAGCTCACTCCATCTCTCTCTCTCTCTCTCTCTCTCTCTCTCTCTCTCTCTCTCTCTCTCTCTCTGAGTGACCTGTCCCTGGTCAGCAGGTAGTACGTACGCGAGCTATCTCTCACAAAGTTAACGAATGTTAACGAAAATTGACGCCACCATGCCAGTTACTGGACTACCAGCAGCTGCGGAAGCTATTCTGGCGACTCTTCTCCAAACTCAGGGGCTGACATCTTGGAAGGTCACCGCAGACGAGGTAAATAACCAAAACACCGTCGTCGTGCTTTGCTTCAAGTTCATGCCTGAAAACCACCAACCATCGCACAGCATCAGAGCAGACTGCTGGCGACGCAAGCCCCCAAGCCAGCGACCGCCGAGACCAGCAGCGCCAGAGGGTGTATTTGCAGAGATCAGATGTTGCAACTTCTTGCGCCCCTCTGCAATTCCCGGCAAAAGACGACTTTGACAATTTGGGAAGAAAGACCATTTTTGAAAGTGAGGAGTGTGCTGCACCAGGGGCGAGTTTCAATATGCGAAGATCTCGGTAGAGCTACGCAGATCTCGCCGATTGGGCAGTTTCATTCTTTACTTGCTCGCGAGCCAATCGTAGATGAGGGGAGATTGAGCGAGGCAGCTGGGGAGGTGACTAGCTAGTGAGATTCAAGATGGCGGACAGCATGAGCATCGTGTCATTAGGAGTGACGTTTTTGGACTTATTTTATATTTTGAGTTATTGTGCATGTTAAGTTATGGAATGAGAAAAAGATGCAAGATAGACTTCAGAATGCTGTTGGATTATGGTGATGTCGAAGTACACGGATATTTGTGTACGCTGTGACCATGGAGACAAAAGTTCGAAATGAGGCTAGAACGAGGGAATGTTGGGTAGTTTCTTTCTTAGCTAGCTCTTACTGCGAAGCAAGGGGCCTGTTCAAGAGGCCTACCGGTACGTACCGGTACGTACCGGTAGCCTCTTGAACGACTTGGTACGGCTACCGGTACGTACCGGTACGTACCGCGCCGGAGAGCCGTTGCGCCCGCTGCGCCGTGTATAGCCAAAATGGCTGCCTTCGGGGAAAGGAAGAAAGTCATCATCACAAATATGCGCTGTGGCACGCATTTCGACCTGTGATTATTACCCAGCCTATGCGAGACGTTACAAGAAGTTAGGCTGATATTGTACTTTTCTTTTTTAAAAGAATATCTACTCTGAAATAATTACTGGGCAAGATGTTAGAAAACATTTCCAAGGCAGATAGCGAAACAATTTTAAGGGAAGCAACTCTTATATCTGACATTAGCCCTTTGTTTGTTGTGTAATCTCCCTTGAAGTGAACATCGAAATATTCTTGCTTACACCAAGTTAGCACTGTCGTTTTGACATAAATTTCTATTCGAGCGATGCCGAGCATTCATGCACAGCTACAGCTTAACGTATTTCATCAGTTCCACAAGGAACGAGCAGTCTGCAGCTGCTGGTTTACTCATTTGGTTGAGAAGCGCAATCCGCGGCGATGAGAAGGCATCTTGGAAGCCATCTTGGCTACCGTTGGGTCATAACGAGTCGTTCAAGAGGGCACACCGGTAACTCGGCTACCGGTAGGCTACCGGTAGGTCGTCTTGAACACACGGAAGATCTTGCGACCAAGATCGACTACCTATTTTGAAACTCGCCCCAGTGCTTGCAGGGCCTGAGTCTCAACGTGCACGTGAAGACGGCGAAGCACGGAACTCACGCGCTGACAGCGAGTCAGAAGTGTGTCAGGCTGATGAGTCTGCCGAGAGTGCTAGCACAGCAGCGCTGTACACTGTGAACGTTCAGAGTCCAAAGTGCAGGAGAATGAAGAAGCCACAGGAGAGAGAGAGGCTGGGGAGTTTTCACTCGAAGACTTGGAAAGAGTTTTCGCCAAAGCGACAAAAGACGTCTGTGAAGGATTCAGAGAAGACTGTCGAAAAGAATGCCAGAAATCCTTTGAATTCAGTACGAAAGCACTGAGAGCTGTTTCCGCGAGTCCTGCTTCCACCAGCGTGAGCGAGGCAACACTACTCCAAGCGCCTGAATCGTTGAGACCGCCAAAAGATTTGTCGCCACCATCATCATCAAATGTGAAGAAGCGGGCACGATGTCAGCCTGCTGCATCGACGACGGAGGAATATGAAGTGCGCGGAAAAGAGAGAGTTGCTCCTCGCGGCGGACTTACCAAGCCACCAGACAAGTCTCCCCTCCGAAGATTTCTCAGATCATCACGAAGGTAGACACGCATTGCCTGGTTGTTTCTCAGTTTGCCACAGCATTGCATGTGCTGAAATGACTGTTGCTATAATTCAAGCCATTACTCCTGTGCAAGACTTTTTAATAGTCTTGATATGATGAGAATCGCTTTATTTCGCGTGATATTATTTGTTGTTGTTGTTGTTTGTTGTCGTTGTAACCTTGTTTCGATACAGGCCTCTGGCCTAATCGAATAAAAGATTGGTCAGTTGTCAGTTGTCTCTCTCTCTCTCTCTCTCTCTCTCTCTCTCTCTCTCTCTCCCTTTCTCTTTCTCCCCCCCCCAATCTCTCTCTCTCTCTCTCTCTCTCTCTCTCTCTC
>JAWQFJ010008285.1:0-10000 GCA_034096865.1 Theodoxus fluviatilis | reverse complement strand
TAAGACGCCATTGCTGTCTACGGTTCACACAGAAAAGGTTCTATTTTGGGATAACATAAACTCATCCAAAGAAACTGTAAGCTATGAAAAATATTCTTTTATCAAAGCTGTTTGTAGAATGCATCAACTGGTCGTGAAAACTCCAACATTAAAAAAAATGGAAATGCGGGTCGACGCACCTACACGCCGAAGCACATTGTGTACAAAGCTATTTATATCTGATGCCATGAAAAAGATACATTTAAACTGCATTTTTGTTATGAAAACACTGTTCAGATTCAATTGCTTTATTTTTGTAATTGAGGAAATGTGTGTCGACGTACGCCACGGTTTATAATAATAGTTTATTCATCGCACATACTTTCCCTTGACAGGCAAGCTCATGGCGTTTACAATCCAAAGAATCAACACTCATACAACCACTCAACACCACATTCCTACAAAAACTCACACACTACACACATAAACAAAAAACAAAAACTACGATCCAATAGAACAAATAAAACAAACTATACAATATACACAGCACTTGCAGGCCAGGTCAAGTAAGGCGAAGCAGCTCAACGGGAAAGGCGGATCGGAAGAGGTGGGTCTTTAGAGCACTTTTGAACTGGGGGAGAGTGTCAGAATGACGGACTGAGAGAGGGAGACTATTCCAGGTTACAGGTCCAATATAGGAGAAGGCACGCTGTCCTTGAGTTTTCTTATTACGGCGGGGGACCTTAAGCATTCTAGAGTCAGCAGCTGAGCTGTACATTAAAGTACAAAAAATAACCAACTAAATACTAAATATCAAGAAAAACGAGGTGAGGAAAAAAGGGGAAAATGGGGGGAGAGGGGGGGGGGGTATGAAGAGTGAATGCCAGATCGGCAAGAACACAGTGGATGGCCAGCAGTGTTCTACGTGTCTCGCTGTGCCCTGATCGCGCTCTACATCGCTCTGCTGGTCCACCTTCCTGCCCGTTGAGCCAATCTAGTGGCCTCCTCCGCGCAGTCCGCCGGATCCAGTCTTTGCATGAATAGGTAGACAAGCCCTAGGAAGGATTTTCTGTCAGGGTTTACATCCTTAGCCTCTCTCTAAAGAGAGGAATTCCGCAAGGCAGCGGAGGTTTGGAGTCAGAGTTTTTCTTCTCCTAGACGGACTACCTTCCCAGATTGTCGAATTCCATCCACCCGAAGCAGTCGTTTTTGAGGCGCCAAGCATCCGCCTTCGCCGCTTCTCCTATCAGTAGAAACTGTTCCGCCGGCCTTAGAAGATAAGCCACACGTGAAGGCCAGGGGTTGGGCTTGGTTGTCAGAGGCTTTCGGAGACGCATGCCATGAGGAGCATATTGTAGGTAGTGGGAGCTTGTCCACACTACCACCCCTTGGCTTGACAACTTTAGGAACCTAAACACATACACACAATAACATACACACGAAAACATTCATACGTGCGCATCCAGACATTTACCTTCATTCATGCTCAGACACATCAGTGCACGCACACTCATTCAGTAAACATGTTACACACGCATGCACGAATACGAAAGCACACATGCATGCACGAGCGTACTGACATGCGCGCGTGCAGATGTAAGCCGATACGCACACAAACGATTATTATTTTCGTCGTCGTCGTTTCGTTGTCGCCGTCATCATCATGATCATCATGACCATCATCATGACCAGCATCATGATCAGCATCATGATCAGCATCGTCGTCGTCATCATCATCATCATCATCATCATCATCATCATCATCATCATCATCATCACCACCACCACCACCACCACCACCAGCACCACCACCATCATCATCACCACCACCACCACCACCACCACCATCATCATCATCACCACCATCGCTACCAACACCAGTATCACCACCACCACCACCACCACCATCACTGCCACCACCACCATCACCATTACCACCAACATCACCCTGCCACCACCACCACCACCACGATCACCACCATCACCGCCACTACTACCACCACCACCACCATCACCACTACCACCACCACTGCCATCATCACTATTTCCTCCAACATACTCACATTCACCACTCCAGAACTACCACAGCACCAGTACCATCACCACCACCACCATCATCACCACCACCACAACTACCACTACCACCACGGCCACTATTGTCAGCAGCAGCACCACCACCACCACTACCATAACTGTATCATAACCAGTGACTATCGTGACTTTCATCGCCTTCACCATTACATCATATTTCCACCAGAACAATTCCACCTTCACGCCCCACCAACACAATTTCACCACCACCACCACCACCACCACCTCCACCACAGCCTAATACCACCTTCACCCCCCGCCAGCACGGTGTGTGTGGAGAATGCAGACAGCACAGCTCTGGGAGGACAGGCCTCCCCTGCCTGGCCGTGTGCAGGTCACCTCACAAGGACGCGCGGCTTTTCGTCACCAGGTGGCGTGGCGAAGGTCGCCATCTCGCACTATCGCGCGCATCGGCGACACCAGTGGCCGCTCGCAGGCCATGGATGCTGGCTGGAGGCGCGAGAGGGTCGATCCTGTGTGCATAATTGCCTGTCCTTAACTGACTCACTCTGGGCAAGGCATACACGATCTTCGCTCTGGGCCCTTCCTTCCCCAACATGGACCTCATATCGTCTGCAAGGCCAGACTCTGCGTGGGTATGACGTAGCGACCTTTCAGACAGCTGTACTCCTTCCAATGATCGTATGTGAAAAATTTAACTGCCTCTAAAAACTCCGATTTTTCTTTTCTTTTTTCCCCAACGAAGAAGGAAAAATGCGCTAGGTATCGCTTCAGCACAAGCTGAACACTGAGGAAGTTAATTAAGCACCCCACGTGCCGCTACAAACCGAAGCTTCGCTCACCCTTACGGCTCCCCATGGCCGTCTGCTGAACGGCGTACAATGCACGTCTTCAAACTTCATACAGACATTAGATCTTACTCAAGGATCTACAACACAGAGGCTCAGTGTTAGAGTAAGTAAAACAATTCAGTTTAGTCATGAGAAATGACAACGCTGACCTGTGAACGCTCAGGCAACACAAAAAGAAAACTTTGTGGAAAGGGGAAAATAGAGAGAGTGGTCAGGAACCAAACGCACTCGTAACACCGTTGCGCTGTGTACGAAGAATCCTGCCACGCACTCATCTAGGGCACCCACGTCCATTCAAAGTTACTCTCAAAACCATTATTTTTACTTCCACTTGTTGGCACCGCGTTCACTTCTGTGTGCGACGCTGCATGTTTATTACCTCCTTATCAAGATACTGCTCTTTCCATTACCGTAGAATAAACGGATTAAGTTTTTTCTTTCTTTTAAAGTGTGTGTGTGTGTGTATGTGTGTGTGTGTGTGTGTGTGTGTGTGTGTGTGTGTGTGTGTGTGTGTGTGTGTGTGCGTGTTTATTGCATAAACTGCAGTAACAATAAATCTCGAAATCATCTGTGGCGATGCATGCTGCGAAGTTGTTCGATGGCTTCAACAGATGGTAGACCATTCCGCTTGTATTGCAGACCTTTTGTTCCATTTACATTACTCTTCTTCTGAAAATAACAAAGCAGTATAGAGGCGGACAGACAGGCAAGCAGGCAAAGAGACGGTGGACGAGCAGACAGATGGACGGACGGACGGACAGTAAGTTAGACACACACGCGCGCGCGCGCGCGCGCGCGCGAGCGCGCGCACGCACACACACGCACACACACGCACACACACGCACACACACGCACACACACGCACACACACGCACACACACGCACACACACATACGCCAGCATATAGACAGACACACAGACTAACAGACACACAGAGAGAAAGACAGACACACAGACAAGTAGACAGACAGGCAGACAGACAGGCAGGCAGGCTGGCAAGCAGGCAGGCAGGCAGGCTGGCAGGCAGGCTGGCAGGCAGGCTGGCAAGCAGGCAGGCAGACAGGCTGGCAGGCAGGCTGGCAGGCAGGCAGGCTGGCAGGCAGGCTGGCAGGCAGGCTGGCAGGCCGGCAGGCTGGCAGGCAGGCAGACTGGCAGGCAGGCTGGCAGGCTGGCTGGCAGGCAGGCAGGGAGGCTGGCTGGCAGGCAAGCAGGCTGGCTGGCAGGAAGGCAGGCAGGCAGGCTGGCAGGCAGAGGGACGGACAGAGTGCGGTAAGCAAAAGCAGCGAGAAAACGCCTCCACAGCATAACTGCCCCCTGTGTGGAATCCCCTCTCTAGAGGTAAAGATAAACGCGATTCAATTCATGTGCGACTTTCCACCCAGTGGTGTGTGCTCAAACCGCACAATTTCACCTCCTGGTCATCGGGCTCTTCTTCTTACCATGCCATCATCATCCCAACTCTCTGGGGAGCATGCAGCCAGGCTGCGGATGAACGCGCCAAAGTCAATGTTCTAGCTCCTGGGCGGAAAGAAGCGGTGTGAGTGAAGCACCTTGCTCACAGAAGCAACTCTAAGGTTCGCGAAGCTTCGACCGCCGCATCCACTAGCCACAAGCGACTGCAGGTCAAGCGTGCTGACCTCTCGGCCCCAGAGTGCCAGAGGCATTTTCCTGTACGGAGAATCTTCACTACAGTTTTCACGCGGAAGACCTCCTCTAGAGACAGTATTCCTTGGGGAAGACCGTTTCATCTATACCAGTTTCCAAAACCCTTGCCTGGCCACGAGACGAGTCTGGGAAGAGGGCAGGGCACGCCATTGAACAGGAGAAATGCGATGTCTGCAAGACGGGTTCCAACTGGACGTGTGGAAGGACAACGGACCCTCAAAGGACAGAAGAGGGAGAGGACATAGGAATTGCCACTGAGGAGGAGAGACACTGGGACAAGGAGGGGGGGGAGAGAAAGAAAACCTATGTCACATCACGTGCCAGGACGGGGGGAAGGGGGGGGGGGGCTGGGTAGTAGGGAATTGGAGTGGTTAGGATGAGACAAGAAGTAAGGCAAGAAACAGAAGCGACACGCACCTGGGGGAAGGAAAAAAGGGGGCGGAGGAAAAGGGAAGACGGTGGTAGGATAAAGTGGATGTCAATTTTTCTAATGCGTAGGGAGAGGAGGTGTGCGAGTTGAGTGCCAATGGAAGACAGTGGATTGTTGACAGACACACTTTGGGGTCGGCGAAAGGATGGGCTTTAAAACAAAGTGGGTGGTATGGGGATTTGGGCGTGAGGAAAGGGAGAAGGGTGTTAAGAAGCAGGGAGGGCAGAGGAGGATTGGGACACAGAGAGGTAAGGGGAAAAAGAAAGGGGGGGGGGGTTGAATGAAGAGGGGAGGAAGGAGGAGGGTTGGGACACAGAGAGGTAAGGGGAAAAAGAAAGGGGAGGGGGGGGGGGGTTGAATGAAGAGGGGAGGAAGGAGGAGGCGCTGCTGGCCATGGAGGTGATACATCCAGCACGTCTGCAGCGCCATCGCGCGGCGCGGGTCTTGATTTCATTAGCGGCCATTTTAGGGACGACAATTGTGCAAATGGCGAGGACGGTGTGACCGAAGCCGCTTTGCTTCCCGCCACCTCAGTGGCTGTCGTCACCCCCCTTCTCTCGGGCCTCGCCATTACGCCGTAATCTGCTCCGTTTGGCCGCAGCCCCGTATGAATCAAAGCGTATTAGCGCCAGTGTGGCGTCCCCGGTGGCCGTGGTCGTCTTTCCCCACGAGTGTCGCTCCCCGACGCCCGCGACGGAGAGGTGTCAAATTAAGCTAAGTATGAAAATTATCGCCTCAATTATTTTCCGTCGTCATCTTTAGCGGGTCCGCGACGGTCCAGGCGTGAAAATAACGTCACTTCTGGTAGGACGAATGCAACGTCCCCCCTCTCTGCCTCTATCCCCCACCCTCCACCCCCACCCCAACCTACGGTCCTATCCCTCCTTTAGCCATCCAGGCACTCTTTATATTTTTTTTGTTGGGTGATACATGATGGCGCGGTATAAATTCGCCCGGGGAGATCTTTGACGCGAGGAGGACGATAATTTCTCGCTTTCAACGGCCATGTTGTCGAGTGTGCCGCCGTGCCAGTGCCTGTCCGACAGCTACGGCGTCGTTGAAGACAGCAGTGCTGGGGGTCGTCAGGGTCTCCTCTGTGTCGTGGAATGGCCGCATACACGGCCTGATGCGGAAATGTGTGTGTGTGTGCGCGCGAGCGCGTGCATGTATGTGTATGTGCGTGGGTATGTGAGTGTGTGTTTATGTGTGTGTGCGCGCATGTGTGCGTGCGTGCGTGTGTGTGCGTGCGTGTGTGTGTGCGTGCGTGCGTGCGTGTGTGTGTGCGTGCGTGCGTGTATGTGCGTGCGTGTGTGCGTGCGTGTGTGTGTGTGTGTGCGCGCGCGTGTGTTTCTGTGTGGGGAGGCACGACCGAAGCTTTCAAAATAAACATCGGGGTAAAGCAGGGCTGTGTACTAGCGCCGTTCCCCTGGCATTTTCTTCGCCTGAATGTTGTCTCAAGTTGTCTGTGACCTGAAGAAAGGGGGTATACATTAGATACCGACAAAGCGGCTCCGTCTTTGACCTTTGTAGATTCAGTGCCAAGACCAAATGGCTCGGTGATCTCCTCCAGGAAGCCCTCTTCGCTGATGACCGTGCGCTGATAGCCCACTTCAGACGTACAGCACATGCTGGACCGCTTTTCAGAGGCGGCAAAGATGTTTGGTCTAGCAATCAGTCTTGGCAAGACCGAAGTTCTCTACCAGCCTCCACCAAGCACCGACCCCCCTCCACCGGCCATTACCATAGATGGTACCCAGCTTCCAATCACCAAGAGTTTCAAATACCTTGGAAGTACCATCTCAAACGATTGTACCTTGGAAAACGAAATTGCAGCTAGATTAAACAGAGTCAGCCAGTCACTGGGGAGACTCTGGAATAGGGTGCCGATCCAGCACAAACATACGCCTGTCAACCAAGATAAAAGTGTACTGTGCAGAGGTCCTCCCCTCCCTCCTTTATGGATGTGAATCATTGACATTGTATCGAAAGGACGTCATAGAGCTGGAAAATTTTCATCTTCGAGCACTCCGCTTCATTCTAGGCATTAGTAATATTGAGATTCTGGACCAGGCTGGATGCACCTGCATCGAATCCATGTTGCTGAAGGCCCGACTCCAATTGGTGGGCCATGTAATTCGCATGAAGGAACACCGCATGCTCAAACATCTACTGTATGGCGAACTTGTGTGTGGCAAGAGACGCCAAGGTGGACCCTCAAAACGCTACAAAGACTCCCTCATAGCCAATCTCAACTGGTGCATGATGTAACCAGGGAAGTTAGAGGAATGTGCTAGAAATCGAGAATGCTGGCGAGCCATGGTCCACCAAGCTGCCACCCACTTCGAGGAGGCCCACACCAGCAGCGACCAAGTTCCAGTGTCCCCACTGCCACAGACTCTGCGCCTCCAGACTGGGGTTGTGGAACTATATGCGAACTCACAGATAAATTAATGTGCCGGAGCGCCTTCTTCGGACACGAAATGGGCCAACAAGCAAACAAGCAAATATGTGTGCATGTGTCTGTGTGTGTGTATGTGTGTGTGTGTGCGCGCGTGTGTGTGTGTGTGTGTGTGTGTGCGCGCGTGTGTGTGAGTGTGTGTGTGTGTGCATATGTGTGTGTATGTGTGTGCTTGTGTGTGTATGTGTGTGTTTGTGTGTGTATGTGTGTGTTTGTGTGTTTGTGTGTGTGTGTGTGTGTGTGTGTGTGAGTGTGTGTTTGTGTGTGTATGTGTGTGTTTGTGTGTGTGTGTGTGTGTGTGTGTGTGTGTGAGTGTGTGTTTGTGTGAATGTGTGTGTCAGGCAGTGCCAAGAGGGGACAAGCTCCTGTTGCTGGGTGATTTCAATGCCAGAGTTGGCAGTGACTACCACTCCGGGTCGGGGTTTCTTGGTCCTCATGGAGCAGGCAAGGAGAACTCCAACGAGCAGTTGCTCTTTACCTTCTGCACTGAACACGGTCTCACCATCAAAATCACCCTCTTCAAACTCCTAAAAATACACAAGGTGACATGGATGCACCCTCGATCCAAACACTGGCACCTGATCGACTACATCATTAGTGGGCGCCATGGCATCAAAGATGTGCACATCACCAGGGTCATGAGGGGAGCAGACTGTGGGACTGATCATTAGCTCCTACGCAGGAAACTGTGGGACGCCTGAAGTTGCTGGAAGTCAGGGAGGCGCTGTTAATAAAGTTGACATCACAACTTGTGCAGATGCCTGATGAGAGTGATCTCTGCAGAATTTGGGACCTCCTCAGGGATGCCACAAATGCTTGTACAGAGCAAACCCTTGGATGCAAAGTAAGGAAGCACCAATACTGGTTTGACGAAAACAACAGGACCATCGCGGATATCTTCAAAAAGAAGCATTGCTCTGGAACAAGACGTCAACCTCCAAGAAAGACCATCTCAAGCATCTATGCAGCATGGTCCAGTCTGAGCTGAGGATGGATGGATGGATGGACAGTGTTTAACGGCCTATCAGCCTTGTAGGCTATATAAGGCCATTATGCACAAAAATCACTAGAACAGTTTAGAGTAAACGCTAATCTCAAGTCATGATGTCCCTAGTTTTTCGCCTTTTACGAATAGCGTAGGGAGAGGCGGTGGGTCAATTCTTACCCCAAACCCACAGGGGGTCTGAGCTGCGGAGGATGAAAGATGAATGGTGGAAAACCAAGGCTGCTGAGGTCCAGCAACACGCTGATGACCACAACACCAAGAAGTTCTATGACAGCCTAAAAACCATCTATGGCCCAGTCTCCAACGCCAGGGTACCAGCGCGTTCTGCGGAAGGCAGAAGCGGACTGAACACTTCAGCCAACTCCTCAACAGGCCTTCCCATTGACTGGAAGGCAACTGAAGCCTTGCCTCAAAGACCCTTCCTCAGAAAAATTTGACCGGCCACCAACACTGGAAGATACCATCAAGGCCATGCAGCAACTTCAGCCAGGGAAAGCTCCAGAACCTGATGGAATCCCTCCAGAAATCTACAAAGAGTGTGAAGAAACCCTCGCAGTAAAGCTGACAGAACTACTGCAGCAGTTCTGGAGGTCGGGGTTCGTTCACCAAAACTTTAAAGATGCCAACATTGTTCACCTCTACAGGAATAAGGGTGATAAGGTATCCTGCGACAACCACCAATGCATGTCACTTTGAGTATTGCTGGAAAGATCCTGGCCCGCATCGTCCTTAACCCTGTGGCCGAGTGGTTAGCGCGTGGCAGTCGCTTGCGGCCAGTGGGTACGGCGTTCGAAGCTGCGCGGTTCCCAGAGTTGCATTCTTGAACAAGATGCTTGACTCGCATTGCTTCTCCCCACCCAGGAGTAAAACCGGCTACCTGTGAGGGCAATGTTGGCAAAACGTAGTGCGATTAACCCTTGTGTGCGGCCAAGCGCCAGCATCGGGTTGGAATATTCCCCAGGGAGCGGAGATGGTGCTAGTACCTGACTGTGTGTGTCTTAAATGTCTGTCACTATGTTTGTTGTGAGGGACCAGTGAGGATTGATCAAGATGTCCAGTGATCAGGGGGTAAAGTGTAAAGCGGTTTGAGACCCAGACAAAGGGTGTAAGTCGCTATATAAAACCACACCTTTACCTTTACCTTTATCTTTTAACCCTATCAGCGCCCACCTTTTAGACAGTGTGGTCTCTGAGAGTCAATGTGGCTTCAGGAGCAACCGAGGAACTGTGTATATGATCTTTCCTGTGAGGCAGTTTCAATAGAAGTTCCGGGAACAAAACCAAAACCTGTATTTCCTCTTTGTGGACCTGACCAAAGCTTTTTATTCTGTCAGCCGAGAAGGGCCTGTGGCCCAAAGACCGGCAGCCAGGGTTTGCATCTAATGTGGATGGGTGAAACTGACCATTTCATTCTATCATTGCGTAACTGTTTCCATATAAGAATAGCGTACTTCAAATTTCCTTTTTCTTTCTTTCGTTCTTTCCTACCTATCTTAATTCGCTTTGCTTTCTAACCTGCCGCTTTGTCTCCCTTCCATCTCTCCTTTACTCCTTGTTAT
>JAWQFJ010008282.1:70000-108397 GCA_034096865.1 Theodoxus fluviatilis | reverse complement strand
AACAACCGTGTTCACTTTAAAATAAAAGCAAACCAACCCATTATCACACCCCAACAAGGTAAGATCCCGTCTTCGTAGAAGACTAAGTAGGGTCCCTCTACTCTTGCCTTGTATCTACCTATCCTGCTCGCCTGGAATTCTGGGGACACGCCGGCCTCTAGACCTTGAAGAACCGGCGTGCTTTCTCCAGGATCTGCTGCAGCACCCAGGTCTTCCGCACCTTAAAATTGCTGCGACCCGCAGACCTGCGTCACCCACTTCATAAGGGGTGGTAGATTTCCCCTGTCTCCTATGGATGGGGCTGTCAGACTCCAAGAGGAGTTTTTCCCGGGGCATCGTCTGAAGAGCGACTTCGTGCCCCTTATTGACATCCCCGTACCAAAAGAGACATTATTGGCGCATTTTAGGAGAGGCAACTGCCGGGTGTTTCTTCCGCGGCACCGTCACCCCCTTAGAAGATTGCCCAGACGGTGCCGGACGTGCCGCCATCTCCGCGTATGTCAAAGGTCTCGACTCTTTCCCGGGAGTACTTCCCTCTCCCTTTTGAGTCTGGACCTCGACCCGGGATGGCGAACTCACACCCCCCCGCCTGAGCCGTCTCCATCAGCGCCTCAACCCCTGGAATCCTGTCCGTATTTGATTCTGGGGGAATCGATAGCTGTCCCGGGGTACCCGGAGTTCCAGAGGACTCCTCCCCATCAGCCGAGGACTTGGAAGGATCCAGGAGAGATGGCTGGTCCACCGAGGTACCCAGAATCCCGTGGGATTCTTCCTTTCCAGCCGGAGACTCCGAGGGCCCCTCCCGACTCGCCTGGGAAGTTTCCTCCTTCCCTACTTCCAAGTCTGGAGCCTCTGGAGCCTTACTTCCGTCACCCCGAGCCGTTGGCTCCGGAAGACGGTTCGGGCTCTCTTGGTTGATAGGCACTGCTGACCCGCCTGACCCGAACAATGTCCCTTTTGCCGCCGTTCCCTTCTTCAGAGAAACTCACAGCGAAGTTCTAGGCCACGTTCTCAGGCTCTGCTTACTCTCCTGTTAAGCTATTAGCTCGCCCATCAACTGACTCAAGTCATTGAGTCTCAGTAAGTGGCCGTGCATGGCCAGCCCATGATCCTTCAACCCGTTCAGGAAGTTCCTGGCCGTCTCCCTGACGACATACCTGGAAGAGACCTCTCCTGAGCGGAAGGAATCATTAGCTAGTGCCCACACTCGGTCACAGTACTGAAACAGGGTTTCGTTGTCACGCTGGATGACGGCATGCAGGCGCGCCCTCTGGGTTTCCACAGTTACCACTTGCCCAAAGCGCTGCTTCATGATCTTCACGACTTCCCCCAGGTCATGGCGCTGGCTTTCCGGGATGTGGCTGTAACACTGGAGGGCGTCCCCCTTCAGGTAGAACACCAGTAGTTCCGCCGCCGCCTCTTCCGACCAACCCCGTAGGAGCATCATCTGCTTGAACTGCAGGTGGAATTCCCTCCACGGCTCCTCTCCAGCATACGCCCGGAGTTTTGGCAGGTCCATTCGTTCCCTTTCCTCCATCCTGGTGGTTCTGGACCACCTGGGAGTATCCTGGGGAAAACGGGCACTGCTAAACCCCTCTGAGCCCTGCACGCCCACCCGACCTGGTGTCTCAAGTGGCCCTCGACGCTGGACGGTTTCAGACCTGCCATGCCAGGGAGGAAACGCTGCCTGCTCGTACCCGTAATCACCTCCCGCCCCCAGCGAGTACCTGGAATTTCTTCCAACTGGGGACAGTGATCCGGGCACCGCACGCCTCCTGGACTCCTCAGCACGGCTCGGTCTGTCATCCAATGCCGCTAGGGTGGACTGCAGCATGTGACGGAGTTGCCCCATTTCAGAGGTCACTCTTTCCGTCTGCTCGGCTTGGCGCTTCTCCCACTACGCCATCTGCGCTTGAGTTCCTGTGACTAGGTCACAGCAGCACCAGATGTCCGAGCTAGCATGTGCATCAATTCCTTGGGGGCTACGCGAGCTAATTGGAGATCTTGGGATCTTTGAAGGTACTCCTAAATGACCCGGAGCATTCAAATCCAACCCCTCCCCCGAACTGTCCCGCCCCCGAGCGTCCATACTCAAAGAGGGGATACCAGCACCAGACCCACCTCCGGTTGGCAGAGGGTCCCCCCTTGCGGCGAGTCGGTGCCGGTCCCTGGGCGAAATCTCTAAATATTCGCCCCCCAGCAAGGATACCATTGACCCCCGGTAAGAGGGGTCCTAGAGCCCGGCATTCCCGGGCCCCTAAAGCCCTCCTGCTCTAGGAACCCTGCTCTTTGAAACTATTTCCCGGTTCACTCGTGGAGGCTCCCGCTGCCGTGGGTTCCACAGGTGTCAGGTAAGATGCCGGAATCGGCTTCCCTTTCAGCCTCCGTGTCCCACCACAGCGCTCCACGAGGTCACCTGATCTCGTCGTCAGGAGGGTGGGCCCGTCCACTATGAGACACATTCCGTGCCACTTACGGACGTACCAGCCCACACTCCCCTTTACCTGCTGACTCACCGCCGAGGACCTGAAGAAGGCGTTCACTGACAGGTCGGGCCGAGCCAAAAACGCGGCCAGGATGCTTGCCACCCTAGTCGATGTCTCGAGCTCGGCCTTAATATCCGCCTCCGTCAGTCGCCGCCTATCTCCAGTCCATCCTTCTGGGAGAGCCATCCCTCAGCAGTGTTAGCATACTAGGGAGGCTAGTGAAGATACGCCCACCAACTGTGTTGGTTAGATCCTCCCAACCTCCCCGCAAGCCCTGCACCCTGCCAAGCAGAAAACCACACTACCCTGCTTTCTAGCACGAAAACAAGCAACAGTGTGGGGGGAAATTTGCGTGATAGGCACAGACATTGCCACACACACAAAAGCGTAGCAGATAACCGCAAATGACCCCAAAAAGGTTACTGCCCGCTAATAAACTCAAAAACAATTAAAAACTGAACTCAAAAACAGTTAGATACAAATACCACATGCCATAAACACTGCAAGGGAGGACTGATAGCCCACTGAAACAATGCAAACACATCAGACAACATAGGTCAATATATCATATACTACACAATGGGAAGAACATACAGCAAATAAGATACAACAACAAGACATCAGTCAACAAGAGACAAAACATTAACAAACATTAAGCCCTTGCAGCGAAAATTAATGGCACGCACGCCTATTCCTATCACGCGAGGAACTGTCCGCAATCAGCCGGGCTAGCAATCAAGGAGCCCAGGCTTGCGCGAAGCGTGCGTGAACTGGCTATTTGCGAAACAAGTCCATACCTTCCCCCCATCAAACAATGGAAGGGAAGAAATGGACTACACGAAAGGCTCATGCGTAAAGCGGTACACTCCCACAAGGCGTCCCTCGTGAACGGAGCGCCCGACAGTGCACATGAGCTCGAAAAATGCAAAAATAAATTAGCTCTTTGTTTACGTTAAAAAGCGTAGCGCATGTAGCGAGTCACAGAGGGAAAGTGGTACCCGACTGTTTGAACAGTCTCCACAATCACACCTCCTTACTGCCACAAAAGCATGAGTCGCTACAAGCACTATTATTCCTAAAAAGACATGAATGACAGGCATAGTATGCGGTGAGCTAGCTGTCATTGAACTAACTGAGCAATACACAGGATTGCAGTGAATTTACATAGAAATAAGGAGAAGTGAGTATGGGCAATTTGGATGTGGGAGCTTCAGAAAATGGTCCTTGCATACACCATGCACACACAATACATACTTCGAGGCACTCCTGTCACTCACGGTGAAACGAGTTCTCATCACCCTCTGACACGCTAGCACTTTTTCCACACACGGCGCGGCCAGACCCCGTAACGCCCCATTCATACCTGGCATGGATAGCCCCGTATAGCCAAGACATACATAATACGGCATGGACGACTCCGCAATGCCTCTTTCACCCAATCACTGCTAGCA
Organism: Theodoxus fluviatilis; assembly: GCA_034096865.1. Classification (NCBI taxonomy): domain Eukaryota; kingdom Metazoa; phylum Mollusca; class Gastropoda; order Cycloneritida; family Neritidae; genus Theodoxus; species Theodoxus fluviatilis. The sequence goes on along the minus strand of JAWQFJ010008282.1, from coordinate 104,460 downwards.
TTCCGTCCACACACGGCGCGGCCAGACCCCGGACGCCCCATTCATGCATGGCATGAACAGCCCCGTATAGCCAAGACATCCACACATGGCCTGGTCGAAACTCCGAGATGCCTCTTTTCACTCAGCGGTGGGACAACCTCGTTTCACCCACTCTCACTGCACCCTCTGACACGCTAGCACTTTTTCCACACACGGCGCGGCCAGACCCCGTAACGCCCCATTCATACCTGGCATGGATAGCCCCGTATAGCCAAGACATACATAATACGGCATGGACGACTCCGCAATGCCTCTTTTACCCAATCACTGCTAGCATTCCGTCCACACACGGCGCAGCCAGACCCCGGACGCCCCATTCATGCATGGCATGGACAGCCCCGTATAGCCAAGACATCCACACATGGCCTGGTCGAAACTCCGAGATGCCTCTCTCACTCAGCGGTGCAAGCTCCGAGTGTCTCTCTCATCCCAAACGTTTTCTCTCAACCGAGCCATTTTCTTTTATACAATGCATTTTTTCTCACACACCCACACTCTTTCTCACTGATTCTCTCTCTCATTATCACACCCACACACTCTCTCATGCTGGGATATGCTGTACTTTATCAGTGCTCATTGAAGTATCTCCTTATCATGAACGAAGATAAACAATTGTCATTTTCTATTCCCCTCCCCATTGATATCAGAATACTGCAGTACATATCATCATGCACAGAACGCGTCATTAAAAATTACTGTCAAAAGACGTCACTGGATCTAACTTGCCACGAATGATGAAAACACGGTTGAAAAACAACATGTCCTGTGTGTGCTCAATCATCTATCTCTACCCTATTACCGCATGTCCCACATGCCCACAGAAGCGACGACGCCATGTTTGGTAGGGAGCGTTTTGCCCTCCTTCGCCGTAACGCACGATGCAACCGTCACTCCAGCAACGGACGCGGACGCCATCTTTGTTACTGAGCGAATACGGCAATAACGCTTCATGCCTGACCGAGAGGCACGCAGATTCCTCTGTGAGCACGTTCATGCAAGGAGCCAGAGAGAGACAGATTTCGAGGGAGCTAACACTAATAGAACATTACACAGTAACTAATGAAGCCATTCTCATTCATCACACGTTACTAGACACCATACAGACGTCGCCATGCACACGCCATTTACACTAGTGGCACAAACAGAGAGCATCACTCATTTACTTCTACTTGCGGAGTTGACGGACTCGCTTCCACCACGTGCTGCCCTGGCTTGTGTAGACAGCGTCCACACTCCGCCCACGTGGCCAGTCACGAAGCCACCTCCTGCTCCACTCGTCTGTCCTGCGTCTCGTCGTCCCGGAGATCGCAGGGAAACGCCCCATGCCCGTCCCTCTGTGCTCTCTTGTCTTCACAACGGCATTAGTCTCTCCATGCACTTCCTCAGCTCCTGACTTGCTGCGTGTGTCTCGCTCTCTGCCTTCCATCCAACCGACCCACGTGCGTCCTAACGCTCTCCTGTTCTTCTATCCCCGTCCCGTATTCTCTAATCACCACGTAATTCCCTAACAACCAATCATATCTAGCAGTCGAACGCCCCCTCGCGGCAACCTTGCCGTCCAGGGAAGTTATTCTGAACCGCTTCCTACCACACTACTCCATTGATACAATGCGCTATTGTCGCAGCACTGGAAATGTGTCACTACTCCATTGATACAATGCCCTATTGTCGCAGCACTGGAAATGTGTCACTACTCCATTGATACAATACCCTATTGTCGCAGCACTGGAAATGTGTCACTACTCCATTGATATGTGTCCTATTGTCGCAGCACTGGAAATGTGTCACTACTCCATTGATACAATGCCCTATTGTCGCAGCACTGCAAATGTGTGACTACTCCATTGGGTAGTTTTAGACAGCTTGCAAAGATGTGCCACATGACTGAAGTGTTAGACGTGCGTTTGAGGTTAATGGGAACTTCAGATTCTCTTAGGAAACAGGTTAAAATTTCATATGTCACGGTCATTCCGGGTATTGCGCCGGAGGAGTGTTCGTGATGCGGCCGCGAGTATCCCAGCAGTTAAAATTTTAAAAGAAAAAACAGTTATATCACGTAACACAATTTTAATACCAAACATATACCCCAGCAAGAAATTTTTGTGTCGACTGAGTGAGTGGGACGCTCGTTGCGGACGCTAGGCAAGAAGCAGAAATGTTCACCTTCGCTGGCGATAGTGGAGCCTGGTTCCTGTCCCGCGATCCAGTTGCTTCTTTTCAAGTGAACACCATTCTGTTCTGGTTGTCAGCTGTCTACGTTTTCTTCGGGCCACCAGAATCCGATGGGCATTTTCTCCCTTTGTCCATTTTTCCTCCGCTTTTCTGCTTGTTCTTCCCGACTCGTTGATACCATCTCCGAGTCAAGACCCGAGTTTCGTCCGTATATATATGAACTGACAGTGCCCATGGAGGAGAAGATGGAAGAGTGGCACCAGATAAAGACTAAATTACCCACCATCTGGATAACAAGGTAATGCCGTCTCCCTTTATTTTCGCTGACAAAACTCATGAGAAATTTACACCTAGGGTCACAATGAGGAGAGCGCGCTTCGAGCGGCCGTATAGTAGTTACATGTCGGCACTGCACCGGTTGTCTGTGCATGTCATTCAGTAAAGCCCAATTCAGATGAAACCACGAATGTTTGGGTGTGCCATCCCATCAGCTGCTAGTGCTACAAGCCACTGTGCAGCGGCAAGGCTGACAGGCGGAGTGCCGCCTGGGGAAATGAAGGTCTCGCCACAGTCATTGGGCCTGCATAACCACGTCTCCAAATCACGTACATCTCCAGCGCACATACGGCGCCGAGCACCACAAACCAATTCTAACTCAATTCTTTGGGGTTTGGAGATGCAGTAATGTTTAAACCTACAGCTTCTCTGAATAATTTGATCTAAGTAGGAACGTTGTATGATGAAAAGTTCCATATAAGGCCATTTGAAGATAGAAGTCGCGCCAGTGGCATTTTAAAAGAAGTTTTCCTACAAATGGCTACAGTCTACGTATGTGAATTTTTAAAAATCATGTCACACCTTTAAACGTATTTTTCATGCAAATTATTCGATGATATAGGCGTCCCTAGCGTGCATTTCTGCAAACATATGTAGCTGTCCCAGATTGGTCCTATTGTGTATAACTTCTGCGCGAGGCGCCGATTTACCTCGTGCGAGTTAGGACTGGTTTCTTGCTGGCCGTTCCAATGTATCCAGAGAGTGAGCTGCGCGCGCATAGAAAGTGTTGCTTGCTATGCATCCTCCTCGCTAGCTCTGCAGTCTTCCACACGACCTGCAACACGCGTTGAAAGTGTTGCTTGCTATGCATTCTCCTCGTTACCTCTGCAACACGCGTAGAAAATGTTGCTTGCTATGCATCCTCCTCGTTACCTCTGCAACACGCGTAGAAAGTGTTGCTTGCAATGCATTCTCCTCGTCAGCTCTGCAGTCTTCCATACGACCTGCAACACGCGTAGAAAATGTTGCTTGCAATGCATCCTCCTCGTTAGCTCTGCAGTCTTCCATACGACCTGCAACAGGGGCTGCAGAATGATCAAAGCGCTGCACGATGCAATGGAGCTGTGTTTGACCAAAACGAGATCATAATCCATAACTCAACTACAACTCACGAGCATCAAGTGCAGTATTGGGACCATGAGTCTGGTGTGCTCAGACGCTGTGTGCCTGTTTACGTAGAAAATTATACGTACTGTAAACGGGTAGCATTTTGTTTAATGTGCAGACATTTCGAGTTGGCGATGGCCTGTTATCGGAAGAAGTGTAAAGTGCGTTCTACAGCGTCTTGCAAGCGAAGCTTGCGTCTTCCTGCTACCGAGGATGAGGCACTGGGGGTAGGTGGAAGATGTTGCTCACCACTTGCTTTCCCCATTTGCTCAGGCTCTGTCTGCGCCCTCTCCAAGTTATACAGCGGCCAGCAGTAGGCAGGTGTGAAATTAGTCTGCCTGTGCAGTCGACCCAGATAATCTAATCAGTTTTGTTTCTTTAGCGTGGTTACGAGCTGTCAGTGTCTGATAGGGACCTAAGTGAACCGGACGTTGCAGCACTTTTGACAAGAGTGCATCCCCTAACCCGACCCTCTCTACTCGCACACGTATCACATTCACGTCCCCTCCTCGAAAGCTCTGTATCGCCTCATCGCTTCTCGCAAATACGGACACTTTTCATTTCCCTTTCCAAACCCTATCTTCCACATACCACCCCCAGCTTGCACCTTTTTACACACCAAGACTTCCACATACCACCCCCAGCTTGCGCCTTTTTACACACCAGGACTTCCACATATCACCTCCAGCTTGCACCTTTTTACACACCAGGACTTCCACATATCACCCCAGCTTGCGCCTTTTTACACACCAGGACTTCCACATACCACCCCCAGCTTGCACCTTTTTACACACCAAGACTTCCACATATCACCCCCAGCTTGCGCCTTTTTACACACCAAGACTTCCACATATCACCTCCAGCTTGCGCCTTTTTACACACCAGGACTTCCACATATCACCCCCAGCTTGCGCCTTTTTACACACCAACACTTCCACATATCACCCCCAGCTTGCGCCTTTTTACACACCAACACTTCCACATATCACCCCCAGCTTGCGCCTTTTTACACACCAGGACTTCCACATATCACCCCCAGCTTGCGCCTTTTTACACACCAACACTTCCACATATCACCCCCAGCTTGCGCCTTTTTACACACCAACACTTCCACATATCACCCCCAGCTTGCGCCCTTGTACACACCAGGACTTCCACATATCACCCCCAGCTTGCACCTTTTTACACACCAGGACTTCCACATATCACCCCCAGCTTGCGCCTTTTTACACAACAACACTTCCACATATCACCTCCAGCTTGCACCTTTTTACACACCAGGGCCCGTATTCACAACGGCGATTTATCTTTTTAACACTCGATTTATCCCCTAGCCCCGCGTTATCTTGATCGGTTAGATAAGGTACGCTCGTCAGAGGATTCTAGGTTGCGCTTTGCTATATATACTGGTTTCCAGCCAAGGGAGAGCGGAACAGGCAGTTTGAATCGTCTGAGTTTAGAGATAAATCGGAGTTAAAATAAATCGCCGTTGTGTATACGGGCCCAGGACTTCCACATATAACCCCCAGCTTGCGCCTTTTTACACAACAACACTTCCACATATCACCTCCAGCTTGCACCTTTTTACACACCAGGACTTCCACATATAACCCCCAGCTTGCACCTTTTTACACACCAGGACTTCCACATATCACCTCCAGCTTGCACCTTTTTACACACCAGGACTTCCACATATCACCTCCAGCTTGCACCTTTTTACACACCAGGACTTCCACATATCACCCCCAGCTTGCGCCTTTTTACACACCAGGACTTCCACATATCACCTCCAGCTTGCACCTTTTTACACACCAGGACTTCCACATATCACCCCCAGCTTGCACCTTTTTACACACCAGGACTTCCACATATCACCCCCAGCTTGCACCTTTTTACACACCAGGACTTCCACATATCACCCCCAGCTTGCACCTTTTTACACACCAAGACTTCCACATATCACCCCCAGCTTGCGCCTTTTTACACACCAGGACTTCCACATATCACCCCCAGCTTGCACCTTTTTACACACCAAGACTTCCACATATCACCCCCAGCTTGCGCCTTTTTACACACCAAGACTTCCACATATCACCTCCAGCTTGCGCCTTTTTACACACCAAGACTTCCACATATCACCCCCAGCTTGCGCCTTTTTACACACCAGGACTTCCACATATCACCTCCAGCTTGCACCTTTTTACACACCAGGACTTCCACATATCACCCCCAGCTTGCACCTTTTTACACACCAGGACTTCCACATATCACCTCCAGCTTGCACCTTTTTACACACCAGGACTTCCACATATCACCTCCAGCTTGCACCTTTTTACACACCAGGACTTCCACATATCACCCCCAGCTTGCGCCTTTTTACACACCAGGACTTCCACATATCACCTCCAGCTTGCGCCTTTTTACACACCAGGACTTCCACATATCACCCCCAGCTTGCGCCTTTTTACACACCAGGACTTCCACATATCACCTCCAGCTTGCGCCTTTTTACACACCAAGACTTCCACATATCACCCCCAGCTTGCACCTTTTTACACACCAAGACTTCCACATATCACCTCCAAACTGATGTTCCCGTCCCACAACCACCACCGAATCAACAGTCACAAGCCGACTTCACACCCACCCTCGCCTCCTCAATGCTCCCTGAAACCTTTGCTACCAGAATGTCTTTCATTTCTTCCTCTGCCACCACAATCGTTAAAGGGCTCCTCCCTTCATTCACTTTAAATAGTTTCACCAGCTCCTATACTAAACAAATTAGACACGCACACACACATACACGCACGCGCACGCACACACACACACACACACATACGTATGTACACAAAGGGTTTACATCTATGCTTTTTGGGTAACGCCACAGCCAAATTTATTTCCAGTTGTACCACACATCTACAATCAGTGACTCTTGTACAATAATCTTTTTCTAACACTAAAATAAGTTACCATATTTTGACCAACTATAAGCATGTCGCAACTTCACAACCGTCACCACAATTCATCTATACAATTGTCACCATTCCATAAACTTCACAACCGTCACCACAATTCATATATACAATTGTCACCATTCCATAAACTTCACAACCGTCACCACAATTCATCTATACAATTGTCACCATTCCATAAACTTCACAACCGTCACCACAATTCATCTATACAATTGTCACCATTCCATAAACTTCACAACCGTCACCACAATTCATCTATACAATTGTCACCATTCCATAAACTTCAAAACCGTCACCACAATTCATCTATACAATTGTCACCATTCCATAAACTTCAAAACCGTCACCACAATTCATCTATACAATTGTCACCTTTCCATAAACTTCAAAACCTACGCCACACCGTAACTCTGCCACTACCGGCTTGTTGCAGTTCTCAGCCATCACCGTCATGACATTCCTTTTCGGTCTTTCCCTCCTTCAGCCACTTCTCTCGAGCAGCATCGGCTCCAGGGCCTCTTCATCCGGTTAATGTGGGCAACTCCCACACCTAGCAGTCGCTGAAATAAGGAATTTATCCATGTGTGAGGTCAGGACCTACCCTCTGCGAAGGGTGAGATGACAGAATGCATAGGTTGTTTCTGTCTGACAAGGAAACACACTACTGGGTGAACGTTGGAGGAGGCAGGCAGAAACAAATGCCTCGCTTGCCAGCACTGCCTATGGAAGGCGTGGACTGCGTTCAGAGTTTCACACTTTGCAAGGTCCTGGGTTTCTTGCAGTCTTCAAGTCGTCGCCAGACCAACAGCTGGGGAACACAGCACAGAAGTGCACCTCCTCTTGACGATCAGCACCGACAGGAACTCACGCAGCGAGAGCTGCCATGGACTTGCACAGAGAGCTTCAAGCCAGAGAAGCCTCAGGCAGAGAGAACTATGTCGTCAAGGTGGATCTCCACAGCAATATGCCGATATTCCTTTTCGCGTGCATTCGGATCTGCAAAGTGCTGAAACCGTTGCCGGACTGTCTGTATGAATCAACACACATGAGTGGTCGGCTTCGCGATTTGATTATTTTTATTGATACTCTATATTCCTATCCATCGTCTTGACCCTTAGTCTCTACACGTCTCTTTGATGGAAACAAAGTTGTATTAAAAAAGAACAAACTTCTTCATCAGCCACTTTTTGTCCTAACACGAAGCATCATGTACTGATGCGAATACCTAAGCAGCTGTCCTCATATCAGTGTTGCAGTAAATGAAGGGCTGACAACGCTCGCAGTCCAGATACTCATGGCGTAACACCCTCCATGCTGCGCGTTTCATGCTGACCAAAATTAATGACCAAATAGATGAACAGCTCGGAGCTACTTCCTGATTGTATGAAGAACGTAATAAAAATGTTTAGTTGACCGAAGCTTGTCAATAAATACAGAAATAAAGTATTCTTTGTACCACTCAAATAAAGATAACATATGGTTAAGTCTCTAGCATAGTCCTTGAAGCAAAGTTAATATTTGTCAGATTATTTTGGTTTAAGACAAGCGAGCGATGGAGAGAAAAGGAGGGGGGAGGGAGGAGGGGGAAGAAGGGAGGGGGGAGGGGGAAGGGGGAGGGGGAGGGCGGGACCAGAAAGCAGTCCGCCCGTCCGTCTGTCTGTGTGAATGTCCGTCCGTCCGTCAGTCTATCCGTCCGTATGTATATATGTTACAGGGAATAAGTACATTTAGGGAATAAGCTTAATCCCTGAAATTGTTAGGGAATAGGCTTATTCCCTGTTTCAACTGGGGAGTAAGCATATTCCCTGAAAAAATCAGGGATTTAGCTTAATCCCTGAAATGGGAGGCCATTTTTTTTGCTTATTCCCTGATTAGTTTGAAACACACAAACAGAAAGACGTGTACATTTTACCATAAATAAATTCGATGTCAGTGAGCTTTGATCACTCATTAAAACTTCTTTTGCTTGGAAATGAGTTTTTTTAATACTTGTACTCATTCCCTTGATAAATACAGAATGATTTCGTGAACTGTTGTCGGTGTTTGTGTTTTGATTTTTCCTCGGGCAGATTCAGTTCAATTGAAAAAGTCAGTCTAGTCTGTGATTCATATCAAGCAACATAGACGCGAAAGAACAAGTATTTCTTGAGGAAGTGCTAAAAAATAAGGAGAAAGCAAATATATTACTTATGACCAGAGATGAGTATCACAGAATTTTAGATGAAGTGAAGGAAGCAGCAGATACATCAGCTACTAAAACCCAACATCAAAGGCACCTTCTAAGAAGGCATGAAATTCTTACCTGTGGGCAAGTATCCAAACTCGTTCTAAAGCGAAAGGACGAAACTGAGCAGCCAAAACACGTCATATTTGTTGGGGAAATGTACAATGTTTTAAAGCGCATCCATGCAGAGCAGCTGTGAGACAAGAGTCGAACTGTGGGGGACAGGGGTACATACAATGTAACTGCTCGGGATCAAAACGATGCAAGATAAACCGATGCTTTTGTTTCAAGGCTCGCATGGCTTGCAACTCAAGATGCCATGGCCTCTTGACGTGCTGCAACAAAAATTGAAGATAACATTTTGAACGTGCTGTGGAAGATTGAAGAAAGAAAAAAACAGAGCTTTGTACTTCAATTGTTTGCTTCAAGTCGCGGATAAAGCAACAACAACAATAACAAATCTTGTAGGTGATTTTGATGTTCAAATATATAGTCTGTAAATGCGCGACGTTTACTGAGCCTGCGTGCGTGTGGGGTACGTTAGCTCGAGTGAAGATGCGGCCTTGTGAGCGAGAAACCGCAAGGGTTTAACACGCGGACAGATAACCAGACGGACAAATTGACTCAAGTCACTTCAACACTCGATCATAAACTTTACTCCAATAAAGAGTGCAAGAAACATCATTCACTTCAGCAAAGCTACAGACAGCTTACTTCAAACGTTACAGACACTAGTATGCACATGTGTCCATCTATGTAACTATCAACTGTACTTTGCATGATTTGAATATATACTTTCGTAATCACATTAACCAGTCTGCAGAATATGTAATTGTTTTGACTTGTTGCCCACTTCTTATAAGGGCTTTCATTAATTGTGAGCAGCAATATTTTTCATCTTGTATTTTGATCCTTGTGTATTTATGAATAAACCAATGTTTAAAGCAACAAATCTTGTATTTGTGTTTCTGTTTGTGTGCTGTAAACTAATCAGGGAATAAGCCAAAAAAATGACCTCCCATTTCAGGGAATAAGCTAAATCCCTGATTTTTTAAGGGAATAAGCTTACTCCCCAGTTGAAACAGGGAATAAGCCTATTCCCTAACAAGTTCAGGGATTAAGCTTATTCCCTAAATGTTCTTATTCCCTGTAACATATACATGTATGTCTGTCTGTCTCTCTGTCTCTCTGTCAGTGTGAGTGCCTGTCTGTCTGTCAGTGTGTGTGAATGTCTGTCTGTCAGTCTGTTTGTCTGTCAGTGTGTGTGTGAATGTCTGTCTGTCAGTCTGTCTGTCTCTCTGTCAGTGTGAGTGAATGTCTGTCTGTCTGTCTGTCTGTCCGTCTGTCAGTGTGAGTGTCTGTCTGTCTGTCTGTCTGTCTGTCTGTCTGTCTGTCTGTCTGTCTGTCTGTCTGTCTGTCTGTCTGTCTGTCTATCTGTCTGTTTGTTCGTCCGTCCGTACGTCCGTTTGTCAGTCCGTCCATCTGCCCCCCCCCTGTCTGTCTGTCTGTCTGTCTGTCCGTCCGTCCGTCCGTCCTTCCGTCCGTCCATCCGGCCGGCCGGCCATACCCCCCCCTCTCTCTCTCTCTCTCTCTCTCTCTCTCTCTCTCTCTCTCTCTCTCTCTCTCTCTCTCTCTCTCTCCAACAAGGAAAAGCGGGGCATTAAGCCCCACTGGGCATTTGGCCTCACTGTAATGAAAATAATGTTACGTAATTTTAGGTTTATATATTTTTTCCCCAAAATGAGTTTCAACACATCAGCGTTGATTTCTCTCGGTAAAGCCGTTTGCTTTTGACCCAGTCGGACAGTAGGTCAGTCACAGTGCCAGTTTTTAAAATTTTCATAACTCTTGTGCTGTCATATTAAAATTAATTTTTAATAAGTTGCCTCTTAGACTTTATATATCTAAGTTTGATGTGCACTTCATGCTCAATAATGGAACCCGAATATTGCATTAGTGCTATCGTAACTCACCCAGGCAAGTGCTCATGCATTAATTTTGTGATGTTTCGTGTTATACTTTGCATATTATGTACTGTTTAGGAGAGATATTTATGCAAATAATTTTAGAGGAACTGTGTCTTTTTACGGTGATAGTTTACATTTTTCCATTAACTTTGTTTCTTAAAGTTCGTTCATAATGATAATAATACAGAAGGGAACCCCGGTACCGTATTTTAGTATCCCGGGCAGCAGTAATTTGTTTTGTGTCAATGATAAGTTTGACTGTAATCCAGCACTGACATTTAAAACATATTAACCTATTTTAGTCTGGAATGAGAAAGGGAAACCCACGTGAGTCAATCAAAATGTGGTGGGGGTTAATGTCCAGTACTTTAGCATTTATTTCTGAATGAAAATAGTCAAAACAAAACAGGACTGATGAAACACACGTGCACCTCTACTAAAAGTTAGCATTTTTTTTTGTTCTATATATTTATCCTGAAAATGTCAGTAGAATAGGTTGAAGCCTATTGTCTTCAGTTTTCTGTTTCAGATTCTGTAGCATTATGGCAAGAAAACCACACTTTCTGCCATAATTACACAAAAATTTGAAGAAATAAATGGAAAACACACAATGTGTTTGATTAGTGGTATTACATGCAGCCTGTTGGATTGCCCATAACCGTCAAAAAGTGGAAAAGGAAGGGTAGTTTTGCTAAGATATGTGTTCAGTTTTATTTGATCAATGGACGAAAGAAACCAAAACACTTTTAAATCTGAGACAAATAGATCTTACCTGTGACCTATAATACAGTTTTATCATTTGAAACTAATTCGATTTTTTTTCACCGCAAAATCGTAATCGAAATTTATCAGAGTCTATACATCGTTTGGACATCATTTGAAATTCAAAATAAGTCACATGAGTTGCTTAACGATCGATTGAAAGGAAGGAACTCCTTACTGCTATAGGCTTTTAGTGTTATTATAGTAACAGTCAGGCCCGATGTTGATCTCGAGCTGTCAGAGGCTACCGACGGGGCATCGAGGCTGCATCATATCATTTTGGACCTTGCTTTTATGTACTGACAGAAAACTATCTATTAAAATTAGAACTATGAACTTATTTCTCCTCATGTGTGATAAAATGCATTCATCAGTTGCTTTCTAAGTCTCAGATGAGAAAACACTTACCAAAGAAGTATTTTATGTTGAGGCCCGAATAATGGAAGTCCACCGTACGAAATAGAAGTCGTAAAAAAAGTGTGTCGTGGTTACCAAAGAAAGTCCGTATGTTTAATTGGATATCAGTGTCCTCAATTTGTTAAACCAGTTTAACTTGATGTATCTTTTCATATAACATAATATTTTTCGAAAATCAGAAAGGGGTGCCTATGTCACATCATGCAAGAATTTCTTACAACAAAAGCTGGTCCTGTTTGGTTAGGATTACACTGTGCAAGCTAGGTCATGCATATGAATAGATCAATAGAAAGCAGTCAACGAAAAACGCTTCCAGAATCAACTGAAACAAAGGCTGTAAGACTGTTACAGACACTCGTGTGATGAAATAAATCTTGGCAGTGTGAGATTATCGTCACACTCAGTTTTCGAGAGCATATTTTGTCAGGAAGGCACTTTTCTCACCATCTAAAGATTTGGGAACTTGTATTACATTTTCTTTTGGGTATTAACTGCCTTAAAATATACGCTTCTGTTACTCAGAAACGTGAGACCCGACCTGTCATCAAATAACGAGACTGAAGACTACAAAGAAGTACATCGCACGACATATAAGGACAAGAAGATAATATAGTTGTCTTTATTCGGACAGCAATGGAAGTGTTGATGAACATGTCTATACTCCTTGCTATGAAAATGAGAGAAAACAACTGTGCCAGAGACACAGGATGATTGCTAAATGCAAAATGATATTCGAGCGCTGATCCGATTGAAAAATACATTTTTTTGATTGCAATGCATTGTCACTTATTCAAATGAGCATTCGGACAAATAATAACGTTCAGTTTAGCTCTCTCTCTCTCTCTCTCTCTCTCTCTCTCTCTCTCTCTCTCACACACACACACACACACACACACACAGACACACACACACACACACACACACACACACACACACACACACACACACACACACACACACACGCACACAATCTCCACGACAGTGCAGAATTGACATCAGGGACACGTTGCTGTTTTTCATGTGCCAGGATATTTCTGCAGGATGAGGATGGACAACGCCTGGGTGGAAGAAGAAACATGGAACCGTTCCTTGTCAACATATTTCAACTGTTGCAATGAAGTAAAAATTTCACTGCAAGCTGGTCGTCAAACGAGCAGTAGTACAGACGTCCAGATGCTTACTGCTTGAGGTATACATTAGTGTCTGCTTTAATAGACAGACTAACAGTGGTGGTAACACATAAAATAGAACAAAAACAAAAGGCGGTACATGAAAAGTCGCTTTACAATATAAGACGAATACAGGCGCATATTTTTTACTCACAAGTCTTCATCAGGCATAAAGCAAAAAGCTGTTCAATGAAATAGAATCGATATAGCTTAAAGGGAATCCACTAAGGTTACGTTGCGGACATAAGCATATCATTTCAATACTCTCCACCACCCAACCACATGCATAGCTCTTTGTTTCCAAATGTTCATGATTTTTTCATTGTGAAGTGGATGGTCACATTTTGCATGTGACTCCTACTTACACAGACGGCTTCGTGGAGCATGTGCACACGTATCATCCACGCACTCAGGATAGTAGTAATACGCCACAAATACTGACCACTTTTTCGAATGAAACATGTGCAAATAAACAAAACATCCGAACTTAGTTTTCAAAATGCAGTTTTCGCAACGAGAATAGTTATTTATTTATTGAGAAACAAATACACAACGGGGCTCTGTATTACTATTCGTCAGGAACGGAAATGGTTGCGAGAGCTGCGAAGTTTAACGTCAAACGGCACGGATTGTGTTATGTGTGAATGGTAGTGGCTCGGATTGTGTTATGTGTGAATGGTAGTGGCTCGGATTGTGTTATGTGTGAATAGTAGTGGCTCGGATTGTGTTATGTGTGAATGGTAGTGGCTCGGATTGCGTTATGTGTGAATGGTAGTGGCACGGATTGCGTTATGTGTGAACGGTAGTGGCTCGGATTGCGTTATGTGTGAACGGTAGTGGCTCGGATTGTGTTATGTGTGAATGGTAGTGGCTCGGATTGTGTTATGTGTGAATGGTAGTGGCTCGGATTGTGTTATGTGTGAATGGTAGTGGCTCGGATTGTGTTATGTGTGAATGGTAGTGGCTCGGATTGTGTTATGTGTGAATGGTAGTGGCTCGGATTGTGTTATGTGTGAATGGTAGTGGCTCGGATTGTGTTATGTGTGAATGGTAGTGGCTCGGATTGTGTTATGTGTGAATGGTAGTGGCTTGGATTCTCCTGTGGTTGTTGATAGTGCTTGTGACTTAACCACCGGACGAGTATACTATCACATGATTGACAAGAACACGCTTAGGGTTTCGTCCCTGGAGGCGGGGGAATGGCGCGCTGCCTGCGCCAGTCAATCCTCTCCCCGCACGGCCTGCCTGAAGCTGTTACTGCGCTGTGGCCAACATCCAGCACACCTGCTAGCCGCCACGTGGGCAGCCCGCTTCCGTCGTATAGATGCTTCCTGCATTTCCGTCCGAATGTTCTTTGGAACAATCCTGCCATCGATTTTCCTTCTCAATGCCCAGGCTGTTTGAATAATGCTTGTTACGCAGAATGGCTTGATCCAGTAAGAATGTTTCCGGGTCGTAACTTCTCTAATTTCATATCCTTTACTGCCACTAACAATCTCTCTCTCTCTCTCTCTCTCTCTCTCTCTCTCTCTCTCTCTCTCTCTCTCTCTCTCTCTCTCTCTTGCTCTTTTCGAACTGAACTTGGTGTTTTCAAAGATAAGGCCCTAGAACAAACATTTTTTCGCACAAAGGGCAGGCAATGGTATATCACTTGGAGTGTCATGGATTTGATGCGAGACACTGACAGCCGCATGGTTGCTCGTAATTCCCAGGGGCGAGATACAGAGGGAGGAGCAAAAACTGACGAGATCGATTCATACACACCAGCTTTGTCTACGACTCCTAGTACGCGTATTGCGCAAGACGAGACACCCTGAGAAACCCAACGAGTGTTTCATCTGCTGCCCTTTTTTATTGAAAACTCCTACAGCGCGGAACTATTGAAATGGGTTCCTGTTGCCTGAAAAAGAGCATTGTTCCATACATGAATACTTTCAGCATATTTCAGTCGAGAGCAAAGATTGGCCAGTTTTGCTGAGAAGCTCACTAACAGTAAGTGAAATGAATGCTTCCTATCATTAGCTTGGGTAATCCGGTACATTTAAAGAATGGTATATCATTACATTACCGGATGTACATTTGATAAAAGAGTAAACTGGGGGCATAACATGACCATCATGTTGTTTTGCTAGATATTAGTTCATTGTGATCACCATCGACATGTATGTATGTATTAGCTTTTATAATGCGCTATTCTCACGCCGAGGCATGCTCAAAGCGCCCACAATTTGTCTTAAAACAAAAAGGTCTTAAGTTTTTTTCCGGAAGCTGACCAGGTTCTCTGACCTCAATTCCTCTGGGGCTGCATTCCAGAATCTTGGACCAGTGTATGAGAAGGCTCTCTCTCCGAATCCCTTTAGGTGTTTCGAGGGAGCACAGAGAAGAAGTCTCCCTGATGATCGGAAAACTCTTGTACAAGATCGGAAAGATGCTGGGGAGCAGCACCTGAAACACACTTGTACACATTGCACAAACACTTGTGCTGGATGCGATCTTTGATGGGCAGCCAGTGAAGGGACTCCAGAACGGGCGAGACGCTTGAGCACCTAGGGGAGCGCTTCACTAGTCGTGCGGAAATGTTTTGGAGCCGCTGGAATTGTCGTATCTGATACTGATTCGCTCCAGTAAGAAGACTGTTGCAATAGGCCAGCTTTGATAGGACCAAGGATAGCACCAGGGTCGCAGTAGTCCTCTCCGTCAAGCAGTGTCTGATGCTCCGAATTCGTCGGAGATTCAAGTGAGCAGATGACGTCACCTGACGAATGTGGGGTTCTAGGGAAAGATGCTTGTCAAATTTCACACCTAGATATTTGATCCACTCAGACGGTGTCACCCTGACATCCCCTATCATGACAGTGTTTTCACTGATTTTGTCCAAATTGGATTTGGTTCCGACGATGATTACTTCAGTTTTCTCTTCATTTAGTTTAAGTTTATTTCTGTCCATCCATTTTTTCAGGTTTGAACAGCACCTCTCTAGCGCCGATTTCGTATCGATAAAATCATTTTGGTTAGGAGCACAAACTGAGTAGAGCATTGTGTCGTCAGCAAAAAGATGATGTTGGACCCCGTGTTTATCAATAATATTGCTAACGTGTTTGGTGTAGAGAGAATACAGGATCGGGCCGAGAATTGATCCCTGGGGGACCCCACAGGTGACTGCTACTGAGTCCGACCTCGAACCCTTCACCAGAAATTTTGTGTTCTTCCTGTCAGGTAGCTCTTGAACCAGTTGAGGACCTCAGATGACAGACCAAGATGTGCCAGACGGTCGATGAGTATGCCGTGGTCAATTGTGTCGAAGGCTGCTGAGAGGTCCAGTAGCACAACAATCCCTACTTCTCCGTCGTCTGCAGCACACAAAAGATCATTCATGACTCTTAGAAGAGCCGTTTCAGTGCTGTGATCAGGACGATACGCTGACTGGAACTTTGGTATCAGGTTGTACCTGAGCAAGTGGTCCCGCAGCCTTGTGCATACAGCTTTCTCGATGATCTTAGAGAGAAAACTTAGATTGGACACAGGACGATAGTTCTCCAATTTTGAACTGTCCAGACCACGTTTCTTTAGCAGAGGCTTCACAACAGCTGTTTTCAGTGCAGCCGGAAACTGTCCTGATTTCAGGGAGTGGTTCACAATGTCCGTAACCACAGGCAGGAGAACATCAAGACAAGAAAGAAACAGTCTCGTCGGGATGCAGTCAAGCTCGCATGTTGTGGGTTTCATATTTTTGATCAGTTTTTGGAGTTCGAGGGACGAGTACAGGGGAAATGCGCTGAATTTTTCACTCGGTTGGTCTCTTGAATCATGATCGACCTGATGGGATGATGGAATAGAAGCTTTTATTTTCTCGATTTTTCCAGTTTAAAAACTTGCAAATGTGTTTGCCAAGGTCTTTCCACTTACTGCGGATGGGAGAGGAGGTGCGTCACTGTTGCCCAGGAGATTAGAGAGCAGGTGCGACAAGCCCCTAGGGTCTTTAGACCGTTCCTCGATCTGCTGCTGAAAATACTTGGATTTGGCACTGCGAATAGTTTTTTTGAGATTGTTTTTTTCAGTCACATACATTTCCTTGTGCACAGTTAGGCCCGATTTTCTCCAGCGTCGCTCCGCCAGCCTTTTCCTGATTTTTGCCAGGTGGACTTCATCGTTGTACCAGGGGGAGTCAGGTCTGATGAATATAACCTTTTCTGCCTCTGGGGCGTGTCTATCAAGGATGTGTGACATTGTGGTCAGGAAAAGTTTCACATGTTCATCAATGTTTCTGGGAGCTAGACGAAAGAGTTCTGACTCAAGGAGCTCTGTTTTTAGTGTGGCAGTGTCGATCTGTTTGAGATTGCTATTCCCAGTTGATATTTGTTGTCTTCTCTTCACGTGTAGCTCTATCTCCACGTAAATGATGCAATGATTGGAGAGGGCCTTGTCCAGTACTATGCAGTTAGCTATCGCACATCAGTCTTTTTTACTGACCACCCAATCCAATGTGTGACCTGACATGTGCGTGGCCACTTCAATATGCTGCTTCAGGTTGTTTTCGTGCAGCAGTTTCATCATGCCTTTTGTCTGTCTGTCGTTCATGTTATCATATTGGATGTTGAAATCTCCCATGATTATGAAATCATTGCTGATGACCTGTGTCGCCTCCAGGAGACTGGAAAACTCATATCGAAAGGAAGATGGCGGAGATCTGTTTTTCCTCGAAGGAGGGGGCCTGTAGAGAACGATGAGATGCATTGATCTCCCATTCTGGTTTAAGACAATGGCAGCTGAATCAAACGCTCTAGTGCACTGGGTCAGTTAGAGAAGCTGCTCGATGTTTAGGCAGCTGCGATGGATGATAGCTATACCACCGCCACGTCCAGAGCGCCTGGGAAAGGATTTGAGTGTGTAACCCGGTGGTGTTATCGAGGCAATGACCGCCTCGTCTCCTTCCTTGCTTAGCCACTACTCTTGTTATCAGCAGAATATCACTTTCGTCTTATCTTATTGTGTCGAATACTTCCTCGGTCTTGATACGAACAGACATCGTTCCAGACCGTAACCTGCAGCCTTGGTGATAATGTTTTTGGATGGACTTGAACAAGATTTTGAAAATTTGGACCTTGCCTGAGAGGAGGCGCTGGGCGAGGGAAGGCCGTAGTTTTTACTTTTATTTTCTTCCTCTTCTTTTTTTCTCCTCTGCAGCGTCTTCGCTTTTGTGAGCCTGCTACGATTCCAAGCTCTTTAACTATGTCCACCACCCAGGCGGGGAACAGCACCGTCGACTTTCTCAGTATTAATAGTTCATGGATAGAATATCTTAATGAATTCATCTCTTTCTCCATGGTTGAGTGTTGGGGGGTCGAATTTAGTTATTCCTCGACTATTTTCCTGTGAGTCAGTGGTGATCGTCACACAATCGAGAAACGCGAAAGTTCACCAAATGAAGGATTTGTTCAGTACAGAATCAAGTGCAACAGACGGTAATAAAGAAATGTTCGTTACTTACGGAACAAGCTTGGCGAACCGTCGTGGCAATGCAAGGAGGCTGTTCCGTACAATACTTGAAAATCTATTGGGTGAGCACAGTTCTTATACCTCACTCGGCTTAATCCAGTTCAGAAATAGTCTTCAATCTGTACTTTGTCACATAATTGAGGAAAAGTCACAGTTGTTGCACGCAGCCTCCAAAGAAAGTTAAAAAAACTTTCTCGGGTGCAAGAAGGACCCCAAAAGCAAGCTTTTAAGGCACAAAATGACTCTTTTCCTGCAGAGCTGTGAGACACGCAGCCTGTTAGGCGCATGAAAACTACTCACATCATAACGAAGCCTTCATTCATACAGAAAAGACCTTTATATAATCTTCGTGCATTAGTAAACAGTGTTCAATAAAAGCATGCCCAGGAAACACTTCATGAGTAAACTAAAGAGACTCATGATTTTACTCAACCATGCACAAGACAGATGCGGAACAAGCAAACAAAATCAATAACTACCGGAGGCTGAATTGACCTGACCCAGATCGATAGCAAAGAAAGACAAGAGGAACCAAAAACGACCACAGTGCTATCAGCACGGCAGAGGCCAACATGGGAAATTCTGTAGAGAAACACTTGGGTATGATTAGCTGCTGTAGCCAGCCTTCAGCGAATCCTATTTGCTGACAGTGTCAACACCATTGGTTCCATTCATTCGTGTGGCAATGATTCAGTCCACGTAGGACACACGCGCAAAGCAAGTGGTCAAACATAGCAACACTACGTCTACAACCAGCTCTGTACCACCAACAAGTGGTCAAACATAGCAACACTACGTCTACAACCAGCTCTGTACCACCAACAAGTGGTCAAACATAGCAACACTACGTCTACAACCAGCTCTGTACCACCAACAAGCCCTGGGGTCACTTGGGATGGTTGCGGGATCTCTTCTGTTTGCCTTTCTGTTTTCATCACGAATTCTCCTTTCAAAACGCTCAGAAATAAAGAACGAGCGTACTCCTTCAACAGACAGTATTAGTTCATGTATATTTCTTCCTATTCAACAGTTGTATCTTTGCATCGCAAGGTGAGTACTTACTTTCGAATGTCTCGCATTCTGTCTTCCCAATGCGTACGAGACACACTCACACACACACACACACACACACACACACACACACACACACACACACACACACACACACAGAGAGAGAGAGAGAGAGAGAGAGAGAGAGAGAGAGAGAGAGAGAGAGAGAGAGAGAGAGAGAGAGACGGACGGACGGACGGAGACGGATGGGGTGAAGTAAAGCAATCAAACCAAATATTACACACTGGCGCGCGCGCACTAGCACATACGCACACACCCTTCCCGCGAGCGCGCGCGCGCACACACACACACACACACACACACACACACACACAACACACACACACACAAACACACACACACATACACAAATACACACACACACATACACATACATACACAAACAAACACACACGCACACACACACACACAACTACAGACTCGTGAGCACACAAGCCCACGCCTGCACAGACACATGCACACAAAAACACACACATGCACACTCAGACGCGCGCACGCACCCCCCACCCCCATCCCTACCCCGCTCCCCGCTCCCAACACACAAACACGCAGAGCCAGCCCGAAATCGTCACTGACAAATGCAGGCAGAAGTCAGTGTCTCTTGAGAGAGCATTCTAGTAAACTAGAGATTTCGCCTACCGGCAAAAGTATCACTACTGACTCGGGTTTACAGAATGTTGAGAGAGAGGCTGAGATGGAGGCGCATGGGGTTCGGGGACGGAAGTGCACAACACATTCACAGACCTACAGCGAGAAATGTGATGATGGATGAACGGACGGACAGACGGATGGACGGATGGACGGAAGGACAGACGGATGGACGGATGGATGGATTTTTACGGCCTGACAGCAGTAGTAGCTATTAGACGCCATTGATCACCAAAAATCATCAGATTTGGTTAGAATAGGAGGAAGTCAAGTCACGATTTCCCTAGTTATTCGCCTCCTACGAATGGCGCGGGGAGACGCGGTGGCTCTGTTTTTTAGTCCTAACCCATAGAGGGAATAAATGTGACAACACGAACTTGACAAAAACTAAGACACATCTATTGACAGTTAGAAAAAGACCGATTGGCACTGGCCAGTTAGATAGTTCCCCATTCGAGAACAGTACTTTATTGGAGAGTAGGGTGGAATTCAAGCGAAAAACAAAATGCTGTGGCGATTTAAACGGTCTGTTGGAGACATAAGTGGGATGTACATGCCACTAAAGTGAGGAGGATTGTTGATTAGAGCAAATTGAAGGTAAAGATGTTAAAATATGAATTTTCCCATCGGGAACAATCGTTTGTCCAATGGTTTTACCAGTGGAGAACTAAATATCTGACCAATGACGACCGATTGCCTGCACTCTGGGAAAGGCCTTTTCCGCTATTTGTCCAGTAGTGCTTCACCTTCTGTCTCCGCTTTGCAACGCCTAGCTAGGAAAGAACAGCCTGAGTGCAGCGTAAAATGCCTGCGTCTGCCTGTCCCATGGGCTGCAGCGTCAACGCAGACCGTTCGACCGTTATGCCGTCAGTCGTCAGCTGTGCATGTACATATAGACGAACACGAGCGCGCACATACTAGCCCACGTGCGTGCACATACTAGCCCACGAGCGCGCGCATAGACTGTATTCCAGATGCTGAGACATCCAAAAGGATAGACCGACAACAAAAGGCTAGTAATAGAGACAGCGACGTGGGTAACAGGGAGAGAAAACTAAAATAATTTTAGAAACCATGGACAAACATATCTGAACACCAAACTATTGCTGGGGTCCCTGGCGTAAAATCACAGGATAGCACGAGGATGAAACATCTCTTCGGAACAGGCGCACGCATTGAAGCAAGCGAAACAAACATCAAAAAGTGCAGACGATGGCAACAACGATGACAACGACAACGATGACAGCCACAACTCATTTTCAAAGACCAGGCAAAACATGGCTAAACATCGCGACTAAGGGATGCCAGCAATCACAGTCCAGGCCTACCTTGAGACTGGCCACTGCGAGCGAAGCTTCACGGGCGCCAGTGCTGGTGGCAGCTTGCTGGAGTGTAGAGGCCACAATGCTGCCTGCCTCCTTGCCTGCCCTGCCCACTCTGCCTCGCATCCCTCTACGGCGCATGCGCCTGACGCGGTATGCGCGCCGCGGCGGTGGCGCCCCCATACGAGAAACAGGCTCCTGCTCCACCACTCCCTTGTCTTGGGGCATGGGAAAAGTAAACGGGCTCAAATTGTCTGTTTGTTGCAAACTTCTTTCCGGCAAGTCGGAAGAGGCTTTAGAAATTCGCCAGTCTAGACTCGGAGCGTTGAGTTCGGACCGGTACCATAGTAAGTAGAGATTACACGCCAGCGCGGATTTTACATGTTGGCGAGTGTGGGTAATAGGACTCCCAGAGCTTTCGTGGTGATGAGATTCAGTCGCGGTTCCATTGACGACCAAACCTGTAGTAGCACAGATAAACTTTCTGTCGTGCAGACATGTACACGTACACATACGCATGCCGTGCAGACTGAGTCATTGCATTGATAACGACGTGAATAATGAAAACAGGATAAAGGGAATGCGCAGCGTAGCGTAGCGGTGAGTGCAGAGAGTGGCGGGGAAGTGGGAAGGAATAGCACCAGGGCTTCTGTTCCTCACCGTAATCTACTCACGAGTACACGTCAACGCGTCAAGCCTCTCATTCTTAATACTCCCACATGCCTCATCAGCAAGAGGTTTTGGCCGATTAACAAGGTGGAAGAGGAGGAGGAGCGGGGTAAAGGAGAAGGAATACGAGGGCCAGCACGTGGAAGAGGAGATGGAAGAGGAGGTGAAGCAACATGAGGAGGAGGAGATGTAGCAGCAGCATAACGATGAGGAAGAGGAGGAGCATGAGGAGGAGCAGCAGGAGGTGAAGGAGGAGAAGCACGAGGAGGAGCAAGAGGAGGAGCACAAGGAAGAGAAGCACGAGGAAGAGTAGGAACTCGAGGAGGAGGGGGAGAAGAAAGGGGGAGCACGAGGAGGAGGAGCACGAGGAGGAGGAAGAGGAGGTGGAGGAGCACGAGGAGGAGGAGGAGCACGAGGAGGAGTTGAAGGAAGAGGAGGAGCACGACGGGGAGTTGAAGGAGGAAGAGGAGCACGACGAAGAGTTGGAGGAGTAGTAGTACGGGGAGGAGGAGCTCGAGGAGAAGAAGGAGCAGGAGGAGGAGGAGGAGGAGGAGGAAGAGGAGGAGGAGGAGGAGGAGGAAGGAGGAGGAGGAGGAGGAGGAGGAGGAGGAGGAAGGAGGAGGAGGAGGAGGAGGAGGAGGAGGAGGAGCACGAGGGGGAGGAGGAGAAGGAGGAGCACGAGGAGGAGCACGAGGAGGAGCACGAGGAGGAGCACGAGGAGGAGCACGACGAGAAAAAAGAGCAAGAGGAGGAGGAAGGGGAGGAGGAGGAGGAGGAGGAGGAGGAGGAGGAGGAGGAGGAGGAGGAGGAGGAGGAGGAGGAGGAGGAGGAGGAGGAGGAGGAGGAGGAGGAGGAGGAGGAGAAAAAGGGAGATGAGGAGATGGAACATAAACAGAAGGAGGAGGAGGAGTACGAGCAGGAACAGGCTTAAGTGGAAGAAGAGGAACAGGTGCAGATGCAGGGATAGAGGTGAAAGGAGGATGGGAAAGAGGGAAAGGAGAAACAGGAGTGGAGGGAAAATACAAAAGAGAAGGAGGAGAAGCAGCAGCAGTAGCAGGAAGGGCAACATCAGAGCTACGATGATGACTTCAAGCATGACTCTCATTTTTTCTTTGAAGAGAGCGCACAGAAAGAGAGTACAAGAATGTTTCGCCTCTGAAACAACTGTCTTCATAGAATGATGTTGTAGCTGGCGAAAATTAAACTCCATTGAACAATGTGATGAAATAGTCTCGAAAGTCCGTTACACTGCGATGTGTTTTTCAAGTAGTATCCGTCAGTACAGTCAGTTCTAGCGTCTACCCTTGTCCAGCCCAGAGCTGAGAACAGACCCTAAACCATATGAGCCTGTGCTGTAGTCGCCACAACTGCTCCAAGTTCTCACAGGTTCTCTCGTGAAAACCCAAAATCAAAGTCCTCTGCACATCACTGAGTCCACGTGCTTTACAATGTGCTAGGAAGTTATTAAATGAAAAGTTTGGTGGGGTATTTTTATTAAGCAAAACAGCAATGAAAACCTTTTCAGACTGTACGTCTTGTTTCAAATACATTTCTTTCATTTTTGATAAAAGTGAAACTTTGTGTTAGATGCCGAAGTGTGTTGTGTTGTCCTTGAATATTTTAGCAAAGCACAAACCACTAACTTAGCACTTTTTCCTCAATGCCCTCGGTGGATTGTGCCCTAAGTGAACGTTCTGCTAAAGCAAGAAACGTATGCAGTAGGCATAATCACATATTTAAACATGTTGGATCTTCAAGAAAATCTATGATTGCTTGCTGTCAGAGTGTTCGATAACACATTGTTTACATACGGCAGAGTATCCAAATACCTATTGCTCCAGAATAAACTCTTCTCAAGTACTGTTGATTGCTTCGTAACGGACACTGCAATGTTCCGGACGTATTTCTATTTTGACAGGACCAAGAAAAAGACTGCTTACGATATTATTTGTTGGAACAAACTTGTGTCAATGACACTTTTCTTCTAGCAGTACTCTGACAACACAACACTTCCATGAACATGTATTTTGTGAACCTCAATGGGCAATGTGTGACGGATCCACGGAGATTACGGAAGACAAATGCTGCAGCGCTGAGTTTGTTATTGTTTGAGCGCACCTTGCGCCATCAGCGACCTACATCAGTGACTGAAATCAAAAGTCTAATTGTGTTTCAGCCAGGCACTGGTACTGTTGGTTGTGAAGCATCAAAGTATCAAAAAGCATGTTTTCTCCCGTCAGGAGACACAACTTCTTTGGTCCAC
Source organism: Theodoxus fluviatilis (assembly GCA_034096865.1). Lineage (NCBI taxonomy): Eukaryota > Metazoa > Mollusca > Gastropoda > Cycloneritida > Neritidae > Theodoxus > Theodoxus fluviatilis. The sequence goes on along the minus strand of JAWQFJ010008282.1, from coordinate 79,823 downwards.
AAGGGCGGTAATATTGTTCAAACATGGGACTATCTTGGAGTTTCTTCTCTAAAGGACAGCACGCCTGCAATATTCGTGTGGGTTTTTAAAGTTCCAATTCACAGTTTCTTCCAACTATCGAGAGGAAAACTGGAGAGAAAGCGGACCCGAAGGCTTGCAACACTTCACCATTCATGCACAGATAGGGGAAGGCAGCGCCTGGTTTGCGTAAACAGAGAACGCTTTTAGGATCTGCTCAGACTACGAGAGACGCTGCTTGTGAATTGGCGGGAGAACTAACTTTCCTCGGGGTTATTTCCTCACTAGCAGGAGTGGGCTCTGGATAAACAGTAGAGCTGCTCTGAGAGATAGCAGTGTCTCTTCTTCATCCCGCCCTGCCAGCCAGATCACCCAGGAATTCCTACGAGCGAAGATGAAATGTTATCGATGACCTATCGATCCTCACAACTTGTTCGCTCTTTGCGACGGCCTGGCACTTTCAGAGATTGCCATCGACACAGGCCCTGAATGAGCCAGAGACCGAGGTTGAGCCAAGGGTCCGCCCGAGAGGCCTCCGTGACGGCCGTCCTGCGGTGCTCGCTGTTGGAGGTGTGTGCATGGGTGCAGAAGGGGAAACTTCCTGATCGAACGACGCACTGCTGTGGTGACAGTTCCTGCACGTCTGCATCCTCGACTTCCACACTCCTTCGAAGGACTTCCGATACACCGATGGCGACAAGGAAACGGGAGAAGCATCGATTTTGTACTGCGACCATTTGGCGGCACAGCAGCAACGTGTTGAAAGAGCAGATGTTTTACAGCAGCAACTGGACCAGGGGCCATTCAGTTTACTTTTTCAGAGGAAAAGAAAATGATATATGAACGGTAGGCTAACATTTACGGTAAGTGAAGGAGATAATAAGCACGGGTGATAATGACTACGCAGATGATGATGACGAGTGATCATGATTGATGATGATTGATGATGATTATTGATGATGGATGATGATGGATGGTGATGGATGATGATGGATGATGATGGATGATGATGGATGATGATTATTGATGATGGATGATGATGGATGGTGATGGATGATGATGGATGATGATGGATGATGATGAATGATGGATGATGATGGATGATGGATGATGGGTGATGGATGATATATGATGGATGATGGATGATGGATGATGGGTGATGGATGATGGATGGATGGATGGAAGATGGGTGGATGGATGGATGGATGGATGATGGATGGATGGATGGATGGATGGATGGATGGATGGATGGATGGATGGATGGATGGATGGGTGGATGGATGGATGGATGGATGGGATGGATGGATGGGATGGATGAATGGATGGGATGGATGGATGGCATGGATGGATGATGGATGGATGGACGGGATGGATGGATGGGATGGATGGATGGGATGGATGGATGGGATGAATGGATGGGATGGATGGATGGATGGGATGGGATGGATGGGATGGATGGGATGGATGGATAGGATGGATGGATGGGATGGATGGATGGATGAATGGATGGGATGGATCGATGGGATGGATGGATGGATGGAGGATGGAGGATGGAGGATGGATGATGGATGATGGTGATGGATGATGGATGATGGATGATGGATGATGGATGATGGTGATGGATGATGTATGGATGGGATGGATGGAGGATGGAGGATGGAGGATGGATGATGGTGATGGATGATGGATGATGGTGATGGATGATGGATGATGGATGCTGAATGATGGATGGATGAATGGGATGGATGGATGGATGGGATGGATGGATGGGATGGATGGATGGATGGATGGATGGGATGGATGGATGATGGATGGATGGGATGGATGGGATGGATGGGATGGATGGGATGGATGGAATGGATGGGATGGATGGATGGGATGGATGGGATGAATGGACGGGATGGATGAATGGGATGGATGCATGGGATGGATGCATGGGATGGATGCATGGGATGGATGGATGGATGGATGAATGGATGGATGGATGGATGGGATGGATGGATGGATGGATGGGATGGATGGATGGGATGGATGGATGGATGGGTTGGATGGATGGGATGGATGGGATGGATGGATGGGGTGGATGGATGGGATGGATGGATGATGGAGGATGGAGGATGGAGGATGGATGATGGTGATGGAGGATGGATGATGGATGATGGATGATGGATGATGGATGATGGTGGTGGATGATGAATGATGGATGGATGGGATGGATGGATGGATGGGATGGATGGAGGATGGATGATGGATGATGGTGATGGATGATGGTGATGGATGATGGATGATGGATGATGGATGATGGATGGTGATGATGGGTGATGGATGATGGATGGATGGATGGATAGATGGGTGATGGATGGATGGATGGATGGATGGATGGGATGGATGGATGGGATGGATGGATGGGATGGATGGATGGGATGGATGGATGGGATGGGATGGATGGGATGGGATGGGGGATGGGATGGATGGGATGGATGGGATGGATGGGATGGATGGGATGGATGGATGATGGATGATGGATGATGGTGATGGTGATGGTGATGATGATTGTCGCGTTTGTGTTGGGTGTCAACCTAGATAATTAGTAAAAATATCAATAATTAACACTACACAGGGTTTTCAACAAAACCCGAGTTACCATGTATCTGCAACCATAAAGTACACAAAAGGAGAAACAACAACAAAAAAATAGACAACTGAGGGGGCAAATTCAATATATGACAAGTTTTAATCAATAAAGCATATAATTGAAAGAAAATCCCTTCCCCAGAAATAAGTCACCCCAAAAATAATATAGCACAACAACAATCTCAAGTCCACACGAGTCCAAACAGCGAGGGAACCTCACCCCAGTGGGCGGGGCCTCGACCGACTTCTAGGAAGCAGACCCGGACCGAGCCAATTGCAGCAGCCGCTGGACGTGGCAGGGCACCGGGTCGCCAATTAGCATACAATAACAACGCGCGCGGGCGCCTCTCTGCTCACTCTCGCAGTGAGCTAACTGACCTCTCCCTCCACCTTCGCGTCAGGCGGCGGGACGAGTACTCAATATGACCACCAAAGAGAATCATCACTCCCCTCACTGGGATTAATTAAGCATTCAGAGTTTTACCCGCACAGTCTTTCCCTCCTGCAGAGGATAGGATAGCGTCTCTGGGCCCTCCTGCAGAGGTTTACGGATAGCGTCTTTGACCTATCAGCTGTGGGCTCTGATACCCGCTTACTTCTACTCCGGTGTCATTACACTGGGATCACAGTCTCTCGAGTCCAGCTACCTCTCAGTGGATTAATATTGTAAGAAAGCCAAGCTTACCATACAGACGTCTTTCTCTCAGGAAAACACACTTAATCCCAGCATAGCTGACCCCTGAATCCACAGCGTCCAAGAGCGCGCGAGGCTCCAACCTCCGCCTCTGTTGTCGCAGCAGCGCCCGAAACGGTAGCTCCGGCGGAAGCAGCTCTTCCGTCCCTCTCGTAGTGGCTCCCAGTTCACCAGGTATCCATCCGGACGATGGTCTCCTTTCAGACGGGTCACTCCAGTGACCCGTGGATCTCCTCGGTCGGTCTCGTTGACGTCTGGCTGCAGGCAGCACTGGTCCCCAGTACACTCTGGTCCCCTACTCCAGCCCCACGATGTAATTACGCCTGCTCGACTCGTAACTGCTCTGGTAGCGAGTTACTCTATGACCCGGTCACGGTTATGGGACCCAGTCATGCACTGTACTGTGCATAGAGGAATACCTAGACATGGCGTCAGATAGCCTATCCTGACCCTTCTAGCACCTCTATAATTAGCTTACAGGTCACTGGCCGACTGCCTACTGTAACTGCATGACAAGTTCTACTATTCCGATGAACTAGAGAACTAGTGACTGCTCATCAGCATCACTACACTGACTCATGGCTCTTGACAGCACGACTACTGCTCAACGACACCACAGTACGTATGTATGTCCGACATCGCATATGCCCGACGACATATGTAGATGAATGGCTAAGTACCCTATACTCGACTAATCCACCAGCAGGAACGATATAGATACAATTGTGCCCAACCACACGAATAGCCATACAGGAACGGTCTTAGCAGACCTAGACGAATAGTAGTCTGACAGACGGGTAATAGTCTGAAAAGAACAAGGAGCAGCTTGTCACTCACTGATGGCACAGCCACTCTCCTTGCACGCACATTCAACCCAGACACTCGGCCTGGAATTCGAGAATGATAACACGCCCTCCCAACAGGCGTTACCCCGAGAAACCCAATTAGTTTGACCCAGTTACTTAGAGCAATAGCATTTCCCCTTCCCCACGCATCCCTTCCACAGGATATAATTGCTGGGCGAATCAAGAGACAATTTCCCGCCTTACCCCCACATGGCAACTGTTCAATCATAAATGGCATTTCCCCCATTTACACATTAGACCATAAAAATGAATCAAACCCACCTCAGCAGACTTTGATACGGTGGTGGTTGTCACCTTCGAGTGATTGCACACTGCAAAAATGGTGATAACGCTCGCAGCGGACCACGCGTCCCTAGGAGCCTATAGCGGAGCACGCTTCAACCCACCCCTGCTCACCCAGATGGCAAGCGTGAAGTGATTTTTCATGGCGCCAAACGCTCCAACGGTCACTCGCCCCATCCTCATTAGCCAATGAAGATACTCGATCCCAATCACGTGAATTTCTAAGGCACGAGGACACGCGCGTGGGGAGCAAAGTCCACGAGGAGCACACCTGCAACTCGTGGTGAGAACATTCTATCATACCCCCCAAATTGGTCTCCCGACCCCCCTATCCCCAGACAGGGTAGCAACAAGTTCTGCCCTTCGACCTTTGTTACTATTTATAAGCGCTTGGCGCTCGTCTCCAGCATCCCAGCTAAAGACAATTGAACGGGTTATGAATTTCTCATCTTTTCTTCCTTTTTCTTGCACAATCTTGCGACAAGGATGGATGATGGATGGTGATGATGGGTGATGGATGATGGATGGGATGGATGGGATGGATGGGATGGGATGGATAGGATGGAATGGATGGGATGGATGGGATGGATGGATGGATGGGATGGATAGATGGGATGGATGGATGGGATGGATGAATGGATGGATGGGATGGATGGATGGGATGGATGGATGGGATGGATGGATGGGATGGATGGATGGTATGGATGGATGGATGGAATGGATGGGATGGATGGGATGGATGGGGTGGATGGATGGGATGGATGGGATGGTGTAACGTACCGGCTAACTGGGCCTCGGGTCAGCCTAGCCCGCACAATGAAAATAAAATAAAAGACACCAACACCAGCATAAATGTAAGAATGAAGTGTAATAACCCTTGTGCCTTACGGCACCCACACAAGCAGCCTCGGCCCACACCAGGGCACAAAGGTGCTAACGTAACTCAGGCAGCCTCGGCCCACACCAGGGCACAAAGGTGCTAACGTAACTCAGGCAGCCTCGGCCCACACCAGGGTACAAAGGCGCTATCTTAGTTCCAACCAATGACCATGCGGCCCCCGCCGCTATAGAAATGAGTATATTTACCACACTCACACTCACTCAATAGCCCCGGCCCACACCAGGGCTCACCAGAACTAACGTGCGGCCCCCGCCGATAATCGTTCTACATACAACCTTTTGGCTTCTCCATCATCTCAGCCTCCAACGGCCTGTCTTCCTCCAACTTGTCAGATTCACTGTCCTCTCCACGCGTCAACATAGGCATCCCGCTGCCTACGGAGATTCTCTCTCGGCTAACCCCAGCGTCAATTCCGATTTCATATCTACCGGCACTCGTTGTGTTGCTGTTGACGTCCTCCATCTTGTTGGCAACTTGGAATCCGTCGAACTGCAGGACATCAGTCACCATCACTGCCCCCTGCAGACTCAGGCCGACTTCCCTGGCACCGGAACAGTCCTGTGCAGCACCGGCCGAAGACTCTCCAGTCCACGCACGACCATGCTCAGCGACGCACAGCGCGAACCACCAAGTCAACCCCGACAACGTTTCTCCGCTCCTGCCGAGTATTTTCTGGGCCGCGTCACAATGTGACCTCACAAAACTTATGACGTAACGTTCGCAGAAGTAAATTTGGAGAACTTGTGTCAAACCTTTGCCCGGCCTTACACAGCTATGGACAATCCATATGCCATAACACGCATTCTTTACACTACCCCTTTCCCCCAATAAAAACTTGAGAACTGAATTGAACAAGTTTTAAATTTTTTTCCAACTCCATTAAAAAAATTAACCATTGATAAAACCAATGACAAAACAAAACAAAAATTAAGGAGTACTTCGTCAATAAGGTACCACAACCAAAAGTCATATTTCCTGAGAGTGCCCGAGAACTACATCCCTTGGACTAATACTCGCATGTGAAATCAAAAACCACAATGCATTTCCACAAAATTGACTATCCGCAAAGTCAATTTACAGTCCCCAACATGAGCAAACAAAAGCACAAGCCAAGTCACAGCTTTGAGCGTATCTCCCAATGGTGCATATCACCTAGATGCTACGACCATTATCTCTTAATCAACAGCATTCTGAGTACAACCCATCAGCCTCAGAAAAACACAACCTCATGTAAGACCCGAACAACTCATACAGTACTATAACGTTAAGGAAATTGACCAAACATCATAAGTACCATAGTAACTTGAAATTTCAAAACTAACATTTTTAACAGTACATTTCTAAATATCCCCGAATAAATTCTTCATACATCCAAAAGATACATCCAGACCAGTGCCAAGCATGCCCTCTCCACTGTTGAGTATCTGCTCTCCCTACCCGACCACTTTCTCCTCGTGCAGAGGACCGGGCGAAGAATCCCATCGTCTTTTGCGCGCATGAGGTCTGCGCCAATCTCTGTCGAAGATACACCTGTAGCACTTCTTGTCCTGGTCATTGGGGCAGCTACACGATATGTGTCCCTTGTTCCCGCAACGGTAGCAGTACATTCCACGGTGGGCGCTGAAGCCACCAAAGCGGTTCCGAGGTTTATTTGTACAGTTCCAGGAGATGTGACCTACCCTGCCGCAGTTGTAGCAGGATATGTTTGCACCATCAGGGCAGTCGCGCTGGAAGTGACCAGCTTTACCACAGTTGTAGCAAGACCCGCTCATCCCTCTGCTATGGTCTGTGCCACCACAACCACCCCTTCGTCCCCTTCCCCCCGCACGGCACTGCCGGGCGAAGTGTCCATGTCCGCCACACCTAAAACAGCAATGGTCACCGTCACCATTCATCTTGACCACTCGCCTCACGGCGACTTTTGGAGAAGAAGGTCGTGATGGTTCTGTTGACTTGGGCGTGTCGTTTGCATCTCTTTGCACACGGCACACAGTTTTTGATGACACTCTGCCTAGAATAACATCACACACCGGATTTTCCATCACACATGCATCCACAACTCCAGAGAAGTAAGGTGTATCCAAACTCACTGTAGCCACGGGTAGACGGATCACCTCTCCATTGAACTGTCGACAAAGCCGGATTCTGTCAGTAAACTGATCTTCTCGAACCAAGGACTTTCTCACACCAACCGTTGTACAGCCAGAATCAAGCATAACTGTCACGTCAACTCCATTCAATGATCCTTGACACGTCTGAATAGCCGCAGGCAAATCATTACCCCCCGACAGACCAACCGACACAACAGACCCCGACCCACTAGAACCACTGTTTGAATCAGAGTCAGCTGAAACAACAACTCCAACACTTGCAGTCTGAACCTGCTCATCCTTTGCTTTTGACGGACAGTCAGCAATCCTGTGCGAAGTCTGACCACACCACCAGCATTTGCCAGAAGCACCACCCCACGCTCCTCTATCAGCACCACCAATACCTCCCTTGACAGAGCTCGCATTCTCTCTACTGGGTGTTTTTGGATCCTGGTTGTCCCACTGGTTCCTTGCCTCACCCCCAGAAGCAAATCGAGACCCTGGAAACCGACCACGGTCATGAAAACCGCTATTTCCTCTCACCACACCAGAAGCAACCGAGTGAGCACTCTCCGACACAGGAATGTTCACACCAACCAAAAATGGATCCGTCGAACCCTTCGCCGCCATACTCTGAGAAGGATGAGCCTCACGGTACCGATCAGCTGCCTCAATCATAGCCTCTCCAGTTGCAAACTTCCCTTCTTTCAGAAAAGTCACAAGTGAACCTGAACAACTGGACAAAATCTGTTCTCGCATACACAAATCAGCTAACTTGTCAAAACTTGTGCCAACCTGCGCCATTTCCAGCCATCTGTTGAAGAATCTCTTCAGCCTACAAAAGAATGTGAACATGTTTTCGCCCGCCTCTGGTTTAACAGAGCGAAACTGAAGACGAAATCCCTCCTCAGTGCACCTGAAACGCTTGAGTAAGTGCTTGGACAGAACATCATAGTTATTCTGCTCTGAAGGCGACAACTCCTGCGAATACGTCAAAGCCCGACCTCTGAGCAATGAAAGTAAACTACCTGCCCACTCTGATGTTTCCCACTTGACAGCAGTTGCATGGCTCTCAAACCGATGGAGATAACTCTCGACATCGTCATTCTTTTCATCGAACCATGGCAACTTAGGCCTAGTAGTTAGCCTCTTTAATTTCTCATGTTGATCCAACTGCTTCAGCTGCTGTTCCCTAAACTCTTTTTCTTGAACGAGTTTTTCTCTTTCCACCTCTAGCCTCTCCTTCTCTATCTCTCTATCCTTTTCTCTCTCCTGTCTTTCCCACTCCCTATCCTTTTCCTTCTCTTTTCTCTCCATCTCCATCCGTATCTCCAACTCTTTCACCTTCATCTCAAGCGCTAAGTCTCTTTCTCTAGCAGCATTTCTAATGGCTGCTCTCTCCTCCCTACAGCAACTCTCCACAAACCTCTCCAAATCTCCATCCTGCTTTCCTAGCGCCATGCCCTCCTCCTCAAACTGCCTCACTAATTCTGCCCAATCCACAGCAGAAGATGCCATTGTGAAATTATTCCCCAACAAAGTTCACAAACTCAACAAACTATGTAAACCAACTACACAGAATACGACCCAGAAGTATTCAACCATAAGCAACTGTGCTTCCTCACACACAGACTGCTGAAACAAGTCTCCACGAAACGCTTGGCCTAGGAACAGAAATTTCCAACTACACCGATAGCTGAGAACTTCTCAGTCATACAAGTATAAAATGTATAATGAACAATGTAATCTTATTTACCTTATTCATGCACCACCACTGCATCTGTACACTGTGACCAGGGAGTCTGACCATACACACGCCACAAGGCAGAAAAACAGCAACACCTTTAGATCAGAAAAAACACAATGTTATACAAAGCAACAACAACAAGGAAGCTAAATCAGTATTCAAGACTAATCAAATATCACCAATGTGATTACTCTATAGCTGCACCGGCCAACCATTGTTATTGGTACAAGGCAGGTTACTGCAGGCTATGGCAGGCTCGCCAATGTAACGGACCGGCTAACTGGGCCTCGGGTCAGCCTAGCCCGCACAATGAAAATAAAATAAAAGACACCAACACCAGCATAAATGTAAGAATGAAGTGTAATAACCCTTGTGCCTTACGGCACCCACACAAGCAGCCTCGGCCCACACCAGGGCACAAAGGTGCTAACGTAACTCAGGCAGCCTCGGCCCACACCAGGGCACAAAGGTGCTAACGTAACTCAGGCAGCCTCGGCCCACACCAGGGCACAAAGGCGCTATCTTAGTTCCAACCAATGACCATGCGGCCCCCGCCGCTATAGAAATGAGTATATTTACCACACTCACACT
>JAWQFJ010008282.1:57500-67500 GCA_034096865.1 Theodoxus fluviatilis | reverse complement strand
GGGATGGCCGTTCCTTCCCGACACTTGAGTGTAGGTGCTGTTCACGACTTACGCCCAGGCATGTATGTGTTCGCAGCGCTCGCCACTGGCGCTAGCGGCATTCGAAGCTTCGCAGATTCTAGAGTTGCATCCTCGGGCAAGGTGTCTAACTTGCAAGGTGTCTAACTTGCAAGGTGTCTAACTTGCAAGGTGTCTAACTTGCAATGCGTCCCCCCCCCCCCCTCCGGAGTGAAACCTGTGAGGCAGCGATAGCGCTCTGAAGGGCGATTGGCCCTTGTATGTGGCCCTGAACCAGCAAAGGGTTGGAAAACTCCCCAGGAAGTGGAATTGGTGCTGGCACCTGACTGTGCGACCTGTCTGTCAATATGTTTCTTGTCAAATGCCAGCGAGGGACTGATCAAACGGCTCCAGTGATGGCGGGTAAAGTACAATCCTGTTTGAGACCCAGATATGTGTGACAGGTCGCTTATACGATGGCATTGATTCGTCACGTCGTTTCATTTGGAAGGGATGTACGAGGGTCACCAACATTCAGAGGTCGACACTATTTCAGTTGAAATTACACTGTGAGCGCCATGAAAGTTGTTTTCACACTTCCTTGAAGACGTGTTGCAAAGTGTCGTATGCGTGGGAATAGCTGGCGCAGACCCGTAAATCCTAAAGCAGCAATAGTGCGGGAGTCCAGGGGCGGGTTTCAAAATATGTAGTCGATCTTGGTCGCAAGATCTTGCTTCGCAGTAAGAGCTAGCTAAAAAAGAAACTACCCAATGTGACGAACTAATGCGCATGCGTAGACGTCACGACAAGAGGTGAACTAGCCACATTTCAATGGCCGACGTGTTGCCGGTTCATTCAGAAAACGCTCTATTTCGAGATACTAGCAACCCATCCAAAGAAAATAGAAGCCATGCACAGCATTAATTTATCAAAGGTGTATGTTGAATGCATTAACAGATCGTGAGACCTCCTACAGTTTACACATCGAATGCAGGTCAACGCATCCACGCCGAACTTTTGTCTCGAATCTTAAAAGCTAGGCACCTCTCAAGCTGCCTCGCTCAATCTACGCTCGTCTTCGATTGGCTCGCTAGCAAGCAAAGAATGAAACTGCCCATTCGGCGAGATCTACGTAGATCTACCGAGATCTTCGCATTTTGAAACCCGCCCCAGCGTTTCCAAGACCAGCGTCTACCTAGGCTCAGCAACAAATAACAAGTACAGAAAAGTGCGTATCACTGCGCACATCGATGTGGACGCAAGCGCTGTCTGCTCTCCTTTGCAGAGTTCTGCATGACGGAGTTTGGTCCGCGATCTCGTCTTGGGAGCCACTGACGTCTTCGTCAGAATGGAAGGACCATCATCCGTGACAGGTCGGACTGACGCTATACCATCATCAGATTCAGCACAAAAGTGGTTTCGATTCAGGGTTAAAACGAAATCAATGTTTAATGCTCTACTTTCCTTGGAACGCTGACTGTCACAACCAACCGTGCCATGGGTAAGAGAAACGGGGAAGATACTATGACTCGTGAATAATCTTGTGGGGAAACGTGACTTGGAAAGAGTAGCTTGCAATAACAATGAAAGTAAATAGACTCTCTCGCTGCCTGAATTATAAATGGAATGAGTGGGCAGGGCAAAACAGATTACTCGATTTCGCTATTTTCATTAACATCAGCAGAGATATTGGAAGCGAAAGAAACTATTTTTGACATCCTCTTATGAAATTGCTTCGAAAAGAAAATGCAGTGCGAAAAGCACCGAGGTCCACGACAAGCAGAGCTGAAATCGATAGGAAACGAGAGAGCATTCAGAGACCACGGCGCCGCCAAGACAGCCACAGTGGTGGAGGTAATCACAATACGGTGGCGTAAAAACATCGGTGATTACCTCTAGGATTTCATAATACTGTCGCGATGAAACACGGCAAAATAGCGATTTATATCGACGAAATTGATTAAAGTCCAGGTGACAACCATGGGGTGGGCAAGGCAGCACTGTAGCAGGTGAGACATCTGCTGCTGGAGTGGCGGCCTGTATCATTTAAGACATTGTTGGTTTATTTTAACGCTTACAAAAAATCAAGGTTTGGATTTATATAGCAACTCATTACCCATGTCTGGGTCTCAAACCGCTTTCCACCCTGATTACCGGCAGCTTGAGCAATCCCTTACTGGCAACTCACGACAAACAGTGACGGACATAAGACGCACACAGTCAGGTACCAGTAGCAACTCCTCTCCCTGGGGAGTATTCCAACGCGATGCTGACACTTGGCCGCATATATGTGTTCATTGCACTACAATTTTCCAACACTCCTGAGTGGGGCGAAGAAATGGTAGTTAAGCATCTTGCTCAAGGATTCAACTCTGAGAAACGCGCAGCTTTGAACGCCGTTCCACTGGCCGCAAGGGACTGCAGGTCAAGCGTGCCAGCCACTCCGCCACAATGACTGTGGGCAGCAATGACAAGCATGGCCTGCTTAATTAATCTAAGACGTCATTTAGCTAACGTGAGCGTTAGTTCCTTTTGAACGCTCATAGCGATGCATGAGGGTTGGAATGCTCTGAAACTCTGCAACCCAGTCCTGGTTGATGCTGAACGGGTCTATCACCGCGTTCTGTTATTGAGCAGTGACCTTTGCTAGCATAGCAAACCAATCCCAGCGTTCCTACAGCGATCTCTCACCCCGTAGCAGAGGTCATCTTCCCGTCAAGGTCGCGCAGCAGCTGGAGCATCTCAAGAGGCGCTCCTATGCTTAACACTAGAGGGCATTCCCTCCTAGAGCCTATCAACAAAGAAAATACAGCTCCTGTAGTCGAATTTGATTGGCTCATATCAAAATTCGAGGTTAAGGAAGTCACTGCACATACTAGCACGGCAAACATGTTAAAACTATGGTGTACAGCCACGGAAGTGGCAGACGTTCTGCTTTAATAATAATAATAATAATAATAATAATAATAATAATAATAATAATAATAATAATAATAATAATAATGATGATAATGATGATGATGATGATGATGATGATGATGATGATGATGATGATGATGATGATGATGATGATGATGATGATGATGATGATGATGATGATGATGATGATGATGATGATGATGATGATGATGATGATGATGATAATGATAATAATAATAATAATAATAATAATAATAATAATAATAATAATAATAATAATAATAATAATAATAATAATAATAATAATAATAATAATAATAATAATAATAATAATAATAATAATAATAATAATAATAATAATAATAATAATAATAATAATAATAATAATAATAATAATAATAATAATGGATATTTCTATAGCGCTTATTCTCAGGTGAGCTCTACGCGCTTTACAATCTCGTTCACACATCACAAGCAGACAATCGGATACAAGCAAATCACGTAGGCAATCACTAGCAGCAAAATCAAGCACAATCAGAGCAAGCATACAAACACATAACATTAACAAGCAAGCAGGCAGAATAATCAAACACAGTTGAAGCAAGCGTTCAACAAAGAAAATAAGCAAACAAGCAGGCAAAATTATCGAACACAATCAAGCAGGCATACCAACACAGTAAATAAACAAGCAAGCAAACACAAACGAGATAAGTGAATCAAATACAAAATATTTACAAAATACAATTACGAGAATATGTACAGGGAGCCGTGAAGTTGAGCGGGTGGGGTCAGTGGGAGGGAGGGGGGGGGGGCTATTTGGCAGATGTGTATGCAAGAGAGAACAGGTGTGTTTTTAGATCAGCGCGGAAAGAGTCAGACTCGGAAGATTAACAGGGAGAGAGTTCCAGACGAGAGGAGCGGAGGCAAAGAATGAGCGGTCATCAAAAGATGATTTCATTTTACGAGGTACGAGGGTGGTGGGTTTTGCTGTCTATGAGGGCTGTGAGGTATGCGGGTCCTGTCTGTGTGAATGCGTTGAAAGATAAGCATGCAATTTTGTAAATGATACGTTCCTCGACACGGAGCCAGTGTAGTTTCTGAAGGTGGGGGGAGATATGCTCAAACTTGCGGACTCTACAGATTAGGCGAGCGGCGTTGTTCTGCAGTCTTTGTAACCTGTCAATGAGATACTCGGGACAGCCATAAAGCAGAGCATTAGCTTGGATAGAATGAGCGCTGAGACAAGGGTCTTGGCCGCGTGCGCAGAGATAGTGACGGATTGAACCGATGCGACGGAGCTCAGAGTTCACAGAACGAATGATGGTCTGAACCTGTGCATGCATAGTGAGGTGGGAATCTAACGTAACGCCTAGATTTTTCACTGTGTTAGAAAAGGGGACAGTAGCATCATTCTAGTAAACTAGAGATTTCGCCTACCGGCAAAAATATCTCTAGCACTGTTGACATCACGTGATGGAAGGTTTTCGGCCAATTTATGCAAGCGGAGGTCACACGAGAGGCTTGTGGGATAGCCGATGTGCTCCCTGACATACGCCGTTAAAGTAGTTCTAAGACTATTTCGCACAAAACTCTTAACTTACTCTTGTTGAGACAACAAACAAGCGTTTATTCGATACAATAAAATGTTTGTGTTGAAATGGAAACAAGTTTTAACATCTGAATGATTTCTGTAAAAAGTGGAGAGATAAATAGTATCAGAACGAACTATTTTTGGCGCAAGGCTGTAATGCCAAGGGTCAAGTCTATTACGCATTCATTGCGAACTGTGCCAGAGTCAATACTACTGACTCGGGTTTTCAGAATGCAGTAGCATTGCCGATGATGATGGACTCTGGGAGCTGGACAGAGGTAGACATGCGTGGTGAGGAGGCAACCATTACCTCGGTCTTCTCATCATTTAATTTCAGCTTATTGAATGTCATCCATGACTTGACGTCAAGGATACATGCTTGCATTGAGTGCATTAGAGTTTGTTGAAAGGGACACAGCTATTATTCGCATACTTGAAGTACACGCGGCAAATCCTATTAGAAAAACACACCTCAGGATACAGTAGTAATCGTCGACATTTATACCTGTGCGGTAGCAGATGACAACGCCGTTTCGCGAATTCCCTTGACCTTCTTTAATGACTGGTGACAGTTATCTTCATTCTATTGTAACTGGTGATCGACCTAAACGCTTTTATTAAGTCGTCTCTTCCATCAAGAGGGCTAAAACTGAATGCGAAATCATTTTGAGGATTCGTGTATCCAAACAAGCCACCAAAAACCTCTACTTTTAATGATAATGTGCTTTTGGAGTCATTGTGCCCCAAACAGAGCGACTGGGTAACGTTAATGAACTGTTGTGGTGGTGGTGTGGTAGTAGTAGTAGTAGTAGTAGTAGTAGCAGTAGTAGTAGTAGCAGTAGTAGTAGTAGCAGTAGTAGTAGTAGCAGTAGTAATAGTAGTAGTAGTAGTAGTGGCAGCATTAGTAGTAGCGCTGGTGGTCGTGTTGGTGATGATAAATGAAGTAGTACTGGTAGAAGCAGCACCAGTGATAGCAGTAGTAGCAGTGGTAAAAGTAGTAGTAGTAGTAGTAGTAGTAGTAGTAGTAGTAGTAGTAGTAGTAGTAGTAGTAGTAGTAGTAGTAGTAGTAGTAGTAATGGTAGTGGTGGTGGTAGTGGTGTTCGTTGGTGGTTATTGGGTGGTGGTGGTGATGGTGGTGGTGGTTGGTGGTTGGTGTGGGTGGTGGTTGGTATGGGTGGTGTAGGTGGGTGGTGGTTGGTATGGGTGGTGTAGGTGGGTGGTGGTGGTGGTGGTGGTGGTGGTGGTGGTGGTGGTGGGTGGTGGTGGTGGTGGTGGTGGTGGTGGTGGTGGTGGTGGTGATGGTGCGGACTGATAGGTAAGATGTTTAAAATGCCGCGGTTCAATGTAGGTGCTACAGATTAATGAAATGGTTTTTTCAGTACGTGTTGTTTAGAACGAAATGCAAAAGAGGCGGAGCACAGGCTGTACAGTCACTTGTTTAAATGACCACAAATCCACGATCTTCAGAGAGAAGGAAGCGTTTGCACGTACGTTTAGAAAGAAACTTTCGTAAATAACAGTTTGAAATGTCGTTTTGATGGCATTTGGAAATAATTCAATCAGATTGAATTTTCTTCAATATAAGCAGTAGTTCTGTTTCCCTCGCTAACCTATGGTTTTCATATTTCTCCATACAAACAGAATGATTCTGAAATCTGACCGCACGTTTGTCTTTTTAAAATCTTGGTAGTTAAATCTAAAGATCACAAAACTAGAAAATAAACCTGATGATCGTAAAAAAGGTAGGTGAAAACATGATCTTGTGGGTGGGGACTATTTCTAAGTTTTCACTGAAAAGGTCGGGCCATCACGGGAGGCAATAGACTAGAGATCCATGGAAACAGATGGGGAGGATGGCGTAGGGGATAGAAAAGAGGGCGGTGAATAGCAAAGGCCGGGTGAATGGGAGACGAGGGAGGGGGGCCAGGGATATGGAGACAAGGGAGGGGGGCCGGTCTAGGTACGAGGTACTATGCCCTCAAAAAGCAACTGCAAGGAGTTGGGGCTTGGGTAAACCCCAGGTGAGCAGTCACTGCCCACCACAACATCGCCATTGCTGCGCCAACGAAATTTGGGGGGTGCGCTTGAGAGTTGGGCCTGTGTTTGAGAGTTGGGACTGCGCTTGAGAGTTGGGCTGCGCTTGAGAGTTGGGCCTGTGTTTGAGAGTTGGGACTGCCCTTGAGAGTTGGGACTGCGCTTGAGTTGGGACTGCCCTTGAGAGTTGGGCCTGTGTTTGAGAGTTGGGACTGCGCTTGAGAGTTGGGCCCGCGCTTGAGAGTTGGGCCTGTGTTTGAGAGTTGGGACTGCGCTTGAGAGTTGGGCTGCGCTTGAGAGTTGGGCTGCGCTTGAGAGTTGGGACTGCGCTTGAGAGTTGGGACTGCGCTTGAGTTGGGACTGCCCTTGAGAGTTGGGACTGCGCTTGAGAGTTGGGACTGCGCTTGAGAGTTGGGACTGCGCTTGAGAGTTGGGACTGCCCTTGAGAGTTGGGCCTGCGCTTGAGAGTTGGGCTGCGCTTGAGAGTTGGGACTGCGCTTGAGAGCTGGGACTGCGCTTGAGAGTTGGGACTGCGCTTGAGAGTTGGGCCTGTGCTTGAGTTGGGACTGCCCTTGAGAGTTGGGCCTGCGCTTGAGAGTTGGGACTGCCCTTGAGAGTTGGGCCTGCGCTTGAGAGTTGGGACTGCGCTTGAGTTGGGACTGCCCTTGAGAGTTGGGACTGCGCTTGAGAGTTGGGACTGCGCTTGAGAGTTGGGACTGCGCTTGAGAGTTGGGACTGCCCTTGAGAGTTGGGCCTGCGCTTGAGAGTTGGGCTGCGCTTGAGAGTTGGGACTGCGCTTGAGAGCTGGGACTGCGCTTGAGAGTTGGGACTGCGCTTGAGAGTTGGGCCTGTGCTTGAGTTGGGACTGCCCTTGAGAGTTGGGCCTGCGCTTGAGAGTTGGGACTGCCCTTGAGAGTTGGGCTGCGCTTGAGAGTTGGGCCTGTGTTTGAGGGTTGGGACTGCGCTTGAGAGTTGGGCTGCGCTTGAGAGTTGGGCTGCGCTTGAGAGTTGGGCTGCGCTTGAGTTGGGACTGCGCTTGAGAGTTGGGACTGCCCTTGAGAGTTGGGCCTGCGCTTGAGAGTTGGGCCTGCGCTTGAGAGTTGGGACTGCCCTTGAGAGTTGGGACTGCGCTTGAGAGTTGGGACTGCGCTTGAGAGCTGGGACTGCCCTTGAGAGTTGGAAGTGCGCTTGAGATTTGGGACTGCGCTTGAGATTTGGGACTGCGCTTGAGTTGGGACTGCCCTTGAGAGTCGGGCCTGTGTTTGAGGGTTGGGACTGCGCTTGAGAGTTGGGCCTGCGCTTGAGTTGGGACTGCGCTTGAGAGTTGGGACTGCGCTTGAGAGTTGGGACTGCCCTTGAGAGTTGGGCCTGCGCTTGAGAGTTGGGACTGCCCTTGAGAGTTGGGCCTGCGCTTGAGAGTTGGGACTGCGCTTGAGTTGGGCCTGCCCTTGAGAGTTGGAAGTGCGCTTGAGATTTGGGACTGCGCTTGAGAGTTGGGACTGCGCTTGAGTTGGGCCTGCCCTTGAGAGTTGGAAGTGTGTTTGAGAGTTGGGACTGCCCTTGAGAGTTGGGCCTGCGCTTGAGAGTTGGGCTGCGCTTGAGAGTTGGGACTGCCCTTGAGAGTTGGGACTGCCCTTGAGAGTTGGGACTGCGCTTGAGTTGGGACTGCCCTTGAGAGTTGGGACTGCCCTTGAGAGTTGGGACTGCCCTTGAGAGTTGGGACTGCCCTTGAGAGTTGGGACTGCGCTTGAGAGTTGGGACTGCGCTTGAGTTGGGACTGCGCTTGAGAGTCGGGCCTGTGTTTGAGAGTTGGGACTGCGCTTGAGAGTTGGGACTGCGCTTGAGAGTTGGGCCTGCGCTTGAGGGTTGGGACTGCGCTTGAGAGTCGGGCCTGTGTTTGAGAGTTGGGACTGCGCTTGAGAGTTGGGCTTCCGCTTGAGAGTTGGGCCTACGTTTGAGAGTTGGGACTGTGCTTGAGAGTTGGGACTGCCCTTGAGAGTTGGGCTGCCCTTGAGAGTTGGGCTCTGGCTTGAGAGTTGGGCCTGCGCTTGAGAGTTGGGACTGCGCTTGAGAGTTGGGACTGCGCTTGAGAGTTGGGACTGCGCTTGAGAGTCGGGCCTGCGTTTGAGAGTTGGGACTGCGCTTGAGTTGGGACTGCGCTTGAGAGTCGGGCCTGTGTTTGAGAGTTGGGACTGCGCTTGAGAGTTGGGCTTCCGCTTGAGAGTTGGGCCTACGTTTGAGAGTTGGGACTGTGCTTGAGAGTTGGGCTCTGGCTTGAGAGTTGGGCCTGTGTTTGAGAGTTGGGACTGCGCTTGAGAGTTGGGCCCTGGCTTGAGAGTTGGGACTGCCCTTGAGAGTTGGGCTTGCGCTCGAAAGTTGAGTCTGTGCTTCAATGCCACGCAATCAGATCAGCCCTTCATGTTCTCCCCTTGCCCTCCGCCCGTCCCTGGAGTGGGCCCGCAACAGGGACGCGTGCACAGCTGTCGGGCGGACGGACAGTATCATCTTCTTCCTTGAAGGACGAATCTGCATTGCATGGAGAGTGGGGCGCCTGCGAGGTTACCAGTGTCCTCTGATGTCAAATGGCCTTGATCTGTGAAGATGAAGAACTGACTAGCAATAATTGAAAAATGGAATTGTTTGGCAGGGGTTAAGTCTATTGCACATACTGCTGAGTGCAAATTACAAAACTCTATTCTCATCTTCACTCACGGCCAGAAATAAAAAACAATTGGCAGCAGCAATAGGTCAATTTTTATTTATTTATTATTATTTTTATTTTTTTTTAATTTTTTTTTTTTTTTGGGGGGGGGGGGCGGGGGCGGGGTTGTGTAAGTTAACGATCCTTCAACGCAGTGATTGTGATCCAAGAAAGCAAAATTTTCTGCTCAATAGAGCCTCTATACAGTTTGTTTCCGAATTTGTAAAAATATAATATAGACGTGTAGTGTTGCCAACCTATCCGCAGACAGACGAGAGAGAAAGAGAGAGAGAGAGCGAGAGAGAGAGAGAGAGAGAGAGAGAGAGGGGGGGGGGGAAGGGGGGGGGGAAGAGAGGGAGAGAGAGGGAGAAGGAGGGAGAGGAAGGGAGAGGGAGGGAGAGCTAGGGAGAGGGAGGGAGGGAGAGAGAGAGGAAGAGAGAGAGGGGGAGAGAGAGAGGGAGAGAGAGAGGGGGAGGGAGAGAGAGGGAGAGCAAACTAAGAGAGAACAACTCAGAGGAAGAGAGAGAGAGGGATAGGTTGATTCGATTTGATTCGATTCGATTCGATCCGATCCGATCACATCGGATCGGATCGGATCGGATCACGATTGACTGGGATTGATTGGGATTGACTTGGTTTGGTTTGGTTTGGTTTGGCTCGATTGTTTTGTTTGGATTGATTGGATTTAATTAATTTTGACTGGATTTGATTGGAATTTATTTAATTTGACTGGCTTTGACTTGAATTGAATTGAATTG